>CM040430.1:56403333-56573333 GCA_022702705.1 Papilionanthe hookeriana x Papilionanthe teres | reverse complement strand
TTCCAGCAGAGAAAATTAAGCATGATGGGTAGATCTTCCTCCCCTAGTCAATCTAGAGAAGGAAGATGCGGTAGAATCTGGAAGGAATAATATTTTCAAGCAGAAATATGATCAATAGATTTTTCTTCTTGCTTCTTTTCACTACCCAATCCTCATTTAGTTCATTATTGACAATAGCCATATTAGCGGGAATATCGGGAATCTCTTGTGGTTTAATATTAAAAACTGGATATAGCATTGCTGGAGGTATCACTTCTTTAGATAAGTAATTATTTCTATCATCTTCAACATAAATTTCATTGGCTAAATTTGATTCCAATCCCTGAGCATCAGTAATCAAATTAATATCAGAATGAGAGGTGGAACCCTTATTTACTAAACCAATATCAGAAATAACATCTCTACCAGAAGCCATTGTCAGATCAGCAGGTAAATCAGAAGAAATAGCAGCTGGCAAAATAGGAACAACGAGTAGTAACTACGATTGAACAGTGACGAGTAAATCTGATGGATTCTCGAAATATTGGAATTCATAATAGAACTTTCTATCAATATGGTAGACTCGAATTCGAATATTAAAAGGATCTTGAGAACCAACGAGCAACTTCCATAACGAGTATTGAAGTTTGATAACCAGAAGCGATAGCATTAACGGTATGCAATAGTCTCGAGAACTTATATTACCAGTAGCTTTTGGAATCGTATTCCAGTTGTTAAAGGTCCATCGAGCAAAGATCCATCCTTAACCAAAGCGGAAGAATTAATATTTTTATTATTAACGAGTTTAAGTTACGGTTTCGATCTAAAACGACTTTCTTTAGAATGACCAAACATTCTACAATGGTAGCAAAATGTAGGTTTTTGTTCCACAATTATAGGTTGCCAATACCCATTATGAGGAGAGCCAAGCCAAATTTCATCAATATCGGGTAGAGTAATGTCTCTTTCTACGAGAATTCGGCTAAGGAAGGCCTAGAAAGATTAAATGTGGACATATCAATTTTAATGGTCTCCCTATAGCAGTCCCGATAGCATAAATCACTTGATGATTGAAAAAATGAAGTTTTAAATTGGGAAGCCTATACCAAATAGGAATAATAGGGGCTTCTTGATTTGGATCAAAGTTAGGGGACCATTTCAAGATTTTCATATATCTACCTTCCATCATGATAAATTTTCGGAAAAAGATTAGCATAATCTTCTTCTTTAGAAAGATGAATCATAATATGCCTACCATCAAATAAACCAACTTTCCAAGCCCCTATCAATTTCAGCCCATCAAAGATCCTTCTAATATTATCCATTTTTGGATGACCATATTGAAACTTACCAATTAGTGTGAATTTATGAACATCCACCAAAGACATCAATTCAGAATCAGATAAAATAAGGGCTGGTTTCCCTCCCTTTTTAACCACTTGTTTGATGAATTGACAATCACCTTTCCCAGCAGCCATGTCATGGTAACATTGAGGAAAAGTAAGTTTATCTTGCTGGTCAGAAATTCCTTTACCAGCAATTTCAAGAAAAGTAGCCTTGCCATTAATCAATTCAGCCATCAAGAAATCAGGAGACCCTCCAAGAACAAAGACAGAAAACCAGGAATCAAGAATTCAGCAACACAGCAAATGATGAATGAAAACCGAAAATCAAATCCAGGATTTGAAAAACAAATGCCCGGGAAGAAGAAAACCACAGCAAAACCTTCAAATCAATAGAAACAAGAAAGAACAGCAGAAAGATTTTCAAAACCTGAGAGGATTTGAAAATCGCCTCAAGAATTCTCCTAAAAATCAGGAGCTTCTCTCTCCATCCTGTTATATATATATATATATAATTTTTTAGCAATAAAATATTAAAAATAAAACAAATAATATAAAATAAATTTATATATAAATATATATATATATGTATATATTCACATATACCTATTTATATAATTCTATTTATAATTTATTTAACTATTAAATATTTTTATAATTAAATTATATTTATAAGTAATATACTATACTTAAAATATTTATATTTTTAATTTATTTAATTATTAAATATTTTTATAATTAAATTATATTTATAGATAATATACTATTTTTAAAATATTTAAAAGAAAAAAATAATATTAAATAAAATTATATAAGTATATATCTTTATATATACCTATATATATTTTTTTATTTCTAATTAATTTAACTATTAAATATTTTATAACTAAATTATATTTATAAATAATATACTATATTTAAAATATTTTAAAAAAATAATATTAAATATATATATATATATATATATATATATATATATATATATATATATATATATATATATATATATATATTTGTCTATTTATTTATATATACCTATATATATTTATTTATAATTTATTTAATTATTAAATAGTTTTCTAATTAAATTATGTTTATAAATAATATACTATTCTTAAAATATTTAAAGTAAAACATAAGATTATGTAAATTTATATATATAAATAAATATTTAGATTTATATAAACCTATATATATATATATATATAATTTATTTAATTATTAAATATTTTTATAATTAAATTATATTAATCAATAATATACTATACTTAAAACATTTAAAATAAAAAAATAATATAATATAAATAATACTTAAATAAGTTATAAATAAAAATATATAAATAAATAGATATAATATATATATATACATATATATATGTATATATATACATATATATATATATATATATATCTATATATATATATATATATACATATGTATGTATATATATGTATGTATATATATATATATATATATATATATATATATATATATATATATATATATATATATATGTGTGTGTGTGTGTGTGTGTGTGTGTGTGTGTGTGTGTGTGTGTGTGTGTGTGTGTGTGTGTGTATGTATATATATATATATATATATATAAATATATATATATAATGGAAGAGAGAGAAGCTCCGATTTTTAGGAGAATTCTTGAGGCGATTTTCAAATCCTCTCGAGCTTTGAAAATCTTTCTGTCGTTCATTCTTGTTTCTCGATTTTCTATTGATTTGAAGGTTTTGTCTGTGGTTTTCTTCTTCCGGGCATTTGTTTTTCAAATCCTAGATTTGATTTTCGGTTTTCATTCATCTTTTGCTGTGTTGCTTGAGTTCTTGATTCCCGGTTTTCGTCATTGTTCTTGGAGGGTTTCCTGATTTCCGATGGCCGAATTGATTAATGGCAAGGCTACTTTTCTTGAAATTGCTTGGTAAAGGAATTTCCGACCAACAAGATAAACTTACTTTTCCTCAATGTTACCATGGCATAGCTGCAGGAAAGGTGATTGTCAATTCATCAAACAAGTAGTTAAAAAGGGAGGGAAACCACCCTTATTTTCTCGATTCCGAATCGACATCTTTGGTGGATGTTCATAAATTCACACTAATTGGTAAGTTTCAATATGGCCCTCCAAAAATGGATAATATTAGAAGGATCTTTGATGAGTCGAAATTGATAGGGGCTTGAAAGTTGGTTTATTTGATGGTAGGCATATTATGATTCATCTTTCTAAAGAAGATGATTATGCTAATCTTTTTCCGTAAAATTTATCATGATGGAAGGTAGATATATGAAAATCTTGAAATGGTCCCCTAACTTTGATCCAAATCAAGAAGCCCCTATTATTCCTATTTCGTATAGGCTTCCCAATTTAAAACTTCATTTTTTCAATCATCAAGTGATTTATGCTATCGGGATCATGCTATAGGAGACCATTAAAATTAGATATGTCCACATTTAATCTTTCTAGGCCTTCCTTAGCCAGAATTCTTGTAGAAAGAGACATTACTCTACCTGATATTGATGAAATTTGGCTTGGCTCTCCTCATAATGGGTATTGGCAACCTATAGTTGTGGAACAAAAACCTACATATTGCTACCATTATAAAATGTTTGGTCATTCTAAAGAAGGCTGTTTTAGATTGAAACCAGAACTTAAACCTGTTAATAATAAAAATGTTAATTCTTCTGCTTTGGTTAAGGATGGATCTTTGCCTGAAGGACCTTTAACAGCTGGAAAACAGATTCCAAAAGCTACTGGTAATATAAGTTCTGAGATTATTGATACTGTTAATGCTACTGTTTCTGGTTATCAAACTTCAATACCTGTTATGGAAGTTGCTGTTGGTTCTCAAGATCCTTTTCATATTCAGAATTCTGAGTCTACAATATTGATAGAAAGTTCTATTATGAATTCCAATATTTCTGAGAATCCATCAGATTTACCTTTTGTTGTTCAATCAGAGTTACCAGCTGATGTTTTCACTTCCAATAAGCCTGACATATTGATTGAAAATTCTGTTATTAATTCTAATATAAGTTCTGCTGGGATTTCTTCATCTATTTTTCCTGCTGCTATTTCTTCTGATTTACCTGTTGATCTGACAATGGCTTCTGGTAGAGATGTTAATTCTGATAATGGTTTAGTAAATAAGGGTTCCACTTCTCATTCTGATATTAATTTGATGACTGATGCTCAGGGATTGGAATCAAATTTAGCCAATGAAATTTATGTTGATGATGATAGAAATAATTACATATCTAAAGAAGTGATACCTCCAACAATGCTATATCCAGTTTTTAATATTAAACTACAAGAGAATCCTGATATTCATCCTAATATGGCTATTGTCAATAATGAACTAAATGAGGATTGGGTAGTGAAAAGAAGCAAGATGAAAAAATCTGTTGATCATATTTCTGCTGAGAATATTATTCCTTCCAGTCCTACTGCATCTTACTTCTCTAGATTGACTAGGGGAGGTAGATCTACCCATCATGCTTAATTTTCTCTCGCTGGAATATTAGGGGAGTGGCAAACCTTGGCTCCCTTAATAGATTGTTAAGAATAAACAGGGTTAATAAGTGTTGGATGGTGGTTCTTCTTGAGCCAATGGTTAAGTCTAATTATGACAGATTTACTAAAAAGTTCCCAGGATACAACTTTGTTTACAATTCTTCCAATAAAATTTGGGTTTTTTATAGGAAAGAATTAAAGATTGATATTCCGGTAGATCATTCTCGCTTTTGCATGTTCATTTTGAGATTGATTCTTTTAAAGGTTATGCTTCTTTTGTCTATGTTGCTTCAACTAAAGTGGATAGAGAGGATCTCTGGTCCCATCTGCATATGATTGGTCAAACTATCAATGAGGGCTGGATGGTTGGAGGTTATTTCAACTGTATTGCTCATCCTAGTGAGAAGAAGGGAGGCAGAAATCCTAATCTGAATGACTTGCTATTTTTTTCTGATTCTATTAAAAATGCTGGGCTGTTTGACATTGGTTTTGAAGGTTCTTCTTTTACTTGGAGGAGGGGTAATATTTATGAAAGATTGGATAGAGTTCTTGTTCATAAGCCATGGTTTGATTTATTTCCTATCTCTAAAGTTCAACACCTTGTTAGACTGGGGTCTGATCATTCTCCTCTCCTTATTAAGCTTGCTGTTGCAAATATTGTTCATAAAACCTGCTTCAGATATTTGAATGTATGGTCTTCTCATCCTAATTGCGAGCGATTATTGAGTCTAACCGGAATATTCCTATGGATTTCTTAAATGCTAATCCTCTCATTCAGACTTTGCGTA
This sequence comes from Papilionanthe hookeriana x Papilionanthe teres, assembly GCA_022702705.1. Lineage (NCBI taxonomy): Eukaryota > Viridiplantae > Streptophyta > Magnoliopsida > Asparagales > Orchidaceae > Papilionanthe > Papilionanthe hookeriana x Papilionanthe teres. Next base: position 56,567,705 of record CM040430.1, on the reverse strand, counting down.
CTCGAAAAAGCTTTCTAAGGCTTTAACTAACTGGAATTGGAGTTATTTTGGCAATATTAATTCCAATATAAAAGCTGCTGAAGAATTAGTTTCCAAAACTGAACAAGCTGTTGAAAATGGCTCCTGTTCTGATCATGACTTATTCATTGCCAATGGAAAATTAAACACTGCCATTCTTCAGGAGGAACTGTTTCTCCAACAAAAAGCTTCATCCAATCATTTTCTTCATGGAGATAGAAACTCTAGATTTTTTCTTGTTGTAATTAAATATAGAAGATCTATTAATTCTATCTTAAAGATTAATTCTTCTACTAAAGGATGGATTTATGATTCACAAGTATTGCTGAAGATGTTGTTCTCTATTTCCAGAATCTGTTTTCTGCTCACCCAGTTACCTCTTCATCAATTTCTGTTCAGTTATTGCATTGTAACATGTTTAAAGGAGATGCTGCTCAGTTAACAAATCCTCCTACAGAAAATGAAGTTTTCTCTGTTATTAATTCTCTGGATGGCAACAAAACAGCAGGGCCTGATGGATATTCTTCTGATTTCTATAAAATGTTTTGGAGTATTATTAAGCATATGGTGATGGCTGCTATAATTGCTTTCTTTCAGGGTTCTGATTTGCCTAAATATTTTTCTTCCACTACTATCATCCTTATCCCTAAAGATAAATTTAAAAACAGCTGGAAGGATTTTAGGCTCATATGTATTACTTCCACCTTTTCTAAGATCATTAGTAAGGTTCTAGTGGACAGGCTGCAACCTTATCTATTGGATTTAATCTCTGAAAACCAATCTGCCTTCATTAAAGGGAGTGTATTAGTGACAATATTCTTCTTGCTCAGGAGTTGCTTGCTGATATTGATAAGCCATGTAGAGGTTCCAATATTATTCTTAAGCTAGATCTCTCCAAAGCTTTTGATTCAATCAACTGGTCTTTCATCACTGATGTACTAGCTGCTAGAGGTTTCAACTCTAATTTTTGCTCTTTAATCTCTAGATGGCTGGAGAACAATTATTATAGTGTTCTGATCAATGGATGTACTCATGGTTTCTTTCAAGTCTGGCAGGGATTAAACAAGGAGATTCATTATCTCCTTATATTTTCATCTTGGCTTTTGACTACCTCTCTAAATTATTAAATCGAGTTCATATGGCTAATCCTTATGTCCAATATCGGCATAGATCTAACATTTTGGTTAGTCACCCGGCTTATGCGAGATGATGTAATTGTCTTTTGCAATGGGAGTAAACAATCTATTAAATGCATTATGAGAACTCTTTCCGAGCTTTGAATCTGTTTCGGAATGGAATTTAATAAAGCCAAATTTTCTTTTCTAGCTAGTTGTTTGATGAAGGCACATATAAAAAATTGGATATTGGATTATACTGGTTATAAAGAGGCTGTTTATCCTCTTGTTTATTTGGGCTTTCATTTGTCCAAAGGAAGAAGAAGATTATCTCATTTTGATGATGTGGTTACCAAAATTTGTTCTAAAATTCAATGTTGGTCAAATTCTTTTCTCTCTAATGGTGGAAGAATTACTCTTTTGTAGAGTATATTAACTTCTTTCCCTTTGTGTATTCTCCAAATGGTTAATATGAAGAGAAGCTCTCAAAAACTGCTATCAGTTATTTTCAACAAATTCTTATGGGAAGGCCGACATAAACAAATGCATTGGACAACCGGGATAAATTATGTAAACCATTTGCCCGTGGTGGTCTTGGATTTAAAAGCTTTAAACATCTTAGTTTCTCATTCTTTTGTAAACAATGGATTCACTTCGGATCAAAGTCTTCACTTTAGTCTCTATTTCTTCATGGGAAATATTGCGGAACATCCCATCCCTCTCGAGTTCAAGCTAAATTAGGAGATTCCAAAAGCTGGAAAAGACTTTTAAAAGTAAGAGAATTTGCTTGAACAGACTCTTTATTTGGGATATTGGTGATGGTCAAGTGGACTTTTGGCTTGATAATTGGTTATTTAATGACCACCTGTATAAGCAAGGTGTTACTTCTTCTAATAAAAAAGTTTCTGATTTCTGGTCTAATTCCAATTGGGATGAAGCTAAACTGAAAGCTGCTGTTAATATTGATTTGGTGAATAAAATTAAGTCTATACCTTTAGAATCTAATGTTAAGGACAGACTGATTACCAAGAATCCATCTACTCAAAGTCTCTCCAAGTTCATTTATCTTTCTAGTAATAATTGGACTCGCTAATGATTGGGGCAAGAAAATATGGAATAAATACATAACTCCTTCTATGTCATTTTTCACGTTGGAAGCTTTTCGGAAATTTTTTGCCAAGCGATGATATTCGAAGTTAAAGGGTATTCGGGGACCTTCTATGTGTCCTTTTTGTCTCTCTAGTGAAGAATCCATTTCACATTTATTTATCGATTGCAATGCTATATAGGAGGTATGGAAGTACGTTCTTAATCAAAGGGGATTGTCTCATAGATATTGTTGTTGGACCAAGCTTGTTGATTGCTTGGCAAGATTGGAAGATGACAATTGAATTCTATATCTCCCTAATTATATTTTGGTTCACTTGGATGGTTAGAAATGAGATTATGCATAATAATATGGTTTTTTCGACCAAAGTTATCATTAAAAACTCGCTTGAATTTTCTTCTTAAGATGACAACTTCTTTGAATTTAATGAATAAGCCTTCGGTAATCAAATTCCAATTGATCTTTTGGAGAACTCCTAAATACACTTGGGTTAAAATCAATACCGATGGAAGTTATATACATTCCACTCGTTGTTAATAGTTCCAATGTCGGTATTGGGGCCTTATGCGAAACTACAAGGGGTCTTGCTTATGGTTTATCTCTCGCTCCAATTTCTGCCATTAATGCATTAGAATCCGAAGCTATAGCTGTTTTCTGGAGTCTAAAGATAGCTATTACTGAATCATAAAGGCCCAATTCATGTGGAGATGGATTCATTAGTTTTACTCGAATATTCTTCTACATAAATCGGCTACTCCTTGGTATCTTCAAATTTGGATCAATAAAATTTCATTATTGGTATCTAATCTATCTATAGTTTGGAGTCACATCCATAGAGATGGAAATCAGCCAGCTAATTGGCTTGCTACTAGAGGCAGTTCTTCTAAGGAAATTTTATGCTTTTCTTCTTTGGATCTTAAATCTTCTATTTTTAGGGAGTTTAGAATTCTATTACATGGGGATCTGCTTTCCTTACCTCATATCAGATGTACTAGATTTTCTTGATTAATATATTTTCTTTTCTGCAAATATATATATATATATATATATATATTTATATATAAATTTATATAATATTATTTTTTATTTTAAATAATTTAAGTATAGCATATTATTTTTAAATATAATTTAATTATAAAAATATTTAATAGTTAAAAAAATTATAAATAACTAAATAAATAAACATATATATATATATATATAGTATAAATAAATTAATTAATTAATAAATAAACAAATAAATATATATATATATATAATATTATTTTTTTTAAATATTTTAAGTATAGTATATTATTTATAAAGATAATTTAATTATAAAATATTTAATTACTAAATAAATTAGAAATAAATATATATATAGGTATATATAAATATATATATATATATATATATTTAAATTTTTTAATATTTTTTTTATTTTAAATATTTTATGCATAGTATATTATTTATAAATTTATTTTAATTATAAAAATATTTAATAGTTAAATAAATTATAAATAAAGAAATATATATGTGTATATATAAATATATATATATATATATATATATATATATATATATATAAATTTATATAATATTATTTTTTTATTTTAAATATTTTAGGTATAGTATATTATTTATAAATATAATTTATATATAAAAATATTTAATAGTTAAATAAATTATAAATAAAAATTTAAATATATTTATATATATATATATATATATATATATTTTTTTTTGGGAAGAGGCTACATCTGGCCCCTACATGTTAATAAAAAAGTATGCGATTACAAAAGGGAGATCCCCAGGGAAGAAGATCCCAGTACAACTCCACACCAAAAGGAAAAGAGACTAAGTAAATGAAATAAACTAGAGAGTAGTGGCCATTCCCGGTAAAAGAAGAGAACAGTACTGAAGAGAAAACCCAAAAGGAGCAAAAAACCAAGTAAAAACCAAAAAGACACCAAAATGCTCCTACGAGTAATTATAAACGGCTTTAAGCGAGGTGTAGGGAGAGTAACAATTGCGGGGACATCACCCCAAAATTCGAAGTGAGGGGCTTGGAATGAGTCGACCTGGATGAGGTAAAGAAGCTAGGGAGGTAGAGTAGAGGAGACCATAATCTCTTGTGAAGATAAAGCTTTTTTAGCAATCCAATTAGCAGGTCTGTTACCTTCTCTGAAAATAAAGTTAAATTGAACAGTAAGCTGAGGCAGCAAAGATCTGATTTGGTAAACCCAAGTGGAATGGTGCCAAGGAGGAAGAAGGTCATTCGAAAGTACTCGAACTAGAGTAGAAGAGTCTCCCTCCACAATGATGGAAGACCATTGAAAGAGTGTAGCAATGTGAAGAGCCCAAAAACGACAGCACAATTCAGCTTCCAATGGATCATCGACAGTAGTGGGAGCCCTGGAAGAAAAGCAAACCTTTCCCAGTATGGTCTCCGAAGATGCCTCCAATGCCGGCTAATTGATCCTTGAAAGCACCATCGGTATTGACTTTAATAAAAGGAGGGCTAGGGGCTTTCCAAAAGATCTTAGTAACTTTGTGAAGCATAGGTCTATTTGCGTGACAAAGAAGCTCTGAAGAATGTTTGGAAAATTTTTAACGAGAGATCAATTTAGAGATAAAAGTAAGGCAGTGGGTAACTACCCCGTTAGCTTTATGAAGCACCCCATCATATTTAACCCCATTTCTATGCATCCAAATGAACCAAGCCACAATACAAGGGATCTCCCCGACTTTAAATTTCTGCCAGGGAATCATTAAAATCATGCCAATCTAACAACGAGCAGGTTAATTTTCAACTTGCCGATCGGACCCGACCAAACCTCTTGGGAGAAGGGGCATTTAAAGAAAAGATGGTTCGGAGTTTCGAATTAACGACACGAGAGAAGGCATTTAGAAGGGCCTCTCAAACCTTTGAGTTTTAGAATATCATCGGTAGGGAGGAGCCCATGGAAAATTCTCCAAATGAGGAAGGACATAGAGGGGGTAAGATATTTGTTCCATATGCTATTGCCCCAGTGACTCGATTCCAAGAGTTGATAGTGGAATAAATGTGCTTGGTAATGCTGCTATTCTTGCCATTTATCCATCCGAGTTTATCGGGTTGATACCTATCAAAGGGGATAAGAGCCACCTGATCAACAACAGAATCAGCCAGTAATTGTTTCAGTTTAGGAATGGACCAATTCATGTTGTCCCAACAGCAGGAAATAGGGAATTGGTCTTTGTTAATATTAGGTAGGGGAACCAGAAGTTCCTTTTGACACCAATTATCTTGCCAAAACAGGATGTCACCCTTGCCTAACTCCCAGTAAATAAGAGATTCAGCTATTTCCTTGTTAATGAGCATATGTTTCCAGATTCTAGAAATACCTGTTTTGATATGAGAGGCTAAGGGATGAGTGGTTCTACAATATTTCCCTTTCATGAAAAGAGCCCAAAGAGAATTCTGCTCCCTAAAATGAATCCATAGCTTACGGAAATTAACTTGCTGTAGGTGTTTCAAGCCTTTAAAACCTAAACCACCGACTACTTTAGGCAAGGCTACTCTTTGCCGACTAGCCCAATGAAACTGTTTTCTATGACCAGACCATAGAAATCTGTTAAATATTCTTTCAATCTGAATCCTGGAACTTTTCTTTAAGCAAGCCATCTGCAGGATATAAGCGAGGGAAAGAGGTTAATATGCTATTTAGGAGTGTAATTCGCCACGGATGAGAGGAAGGAATTGGACCAATTAGAGAGTTGAGTATTCAACTTGGCAATGATCTCCTCAAAATGAGTTTGTTTAGATCTGCCTTTGATAAGAAGAACCCCCAAGTATTTTATGGGAAGGTTGGTTTTGACAAAGCCGGTGAATTCGATGGTCCAATGGATAATGTTAGGGTGGTTGGGGAAAAGCAATTCACACTTGTTTTTGTTGAAATGAAGGCCGGATATCCGTTGAAACTTGTTGAGACGAGTGCATCACCTTATTGACGACGGCTTTAGAAGCTGCGGAGAATATCATTAAATCATCGGCATATAAAAGGTGAGAGATGTTAATATCCGACCTGTGGTGGAATCGGGCATAAGGGTGAGAGGAAACTTGAGTATCCAACGGCCTTGAGAGATAGTCCATAACAATGATGAAGATAGTGGGAGAGAGTGGATCACCTTGTTTAAGCCCTCTAGTAGCTCTGAAATCACCCCAAGCATTTGCCATTAATGAGGATAGAATGGTTATTGTTCTGAAGCCATCTCTTAATGAGTAAACAGAAGGTATTGGAAAAGCCTCTAGCATGCAGCACACCGAAGAATAAAGTTCCAATCGATAGTATCATAAGCCTTTTTATGTCTAGTTTGTAAATCAAGTTACCACCCCTACAAGGTCTGTCCAAATCCAACAAAAGTTCTTGAAGCAAGGAGGGCATTATCGGCAATAGATCCGCCTTTAACAAAAGCTGATTGGTTAGGTCGATAATATGAGCAAGATGAGGTTGCAATCCGCCAACTAAGATTTTGTCGATAACCTTACCGATAACGATGGTTAGAGCTAATTGGTCATATAGTGGTTCCAGCACTTGGGGCATTGGTCTTAGGCACAAGCACAATAGTAGATGCATGGAAGTATTGGGGAATGTCCCTACCTGAAAAGAAGCTTTGGATAGCAGTGGTGACCTCAGCTTTGCAAGTGTTCCAGGTTTTTTTATAGAAGTCAGCATTGTACCCATCAGGACCAGCTGATTTAGAGCTGTCGATAGAGTTAAGTGCCACCCAAATTTCCTCAAGAGAGGGAATATCGGCTAATTGTAGAGACTGGGTATAATTAAACTCTTTATTAAACGAGCTATCATCAATAGGAGATCTGCTCGCCGAGTTTAAAAGTCGAAGTTCCTGGTAATACTTGACGACGATCATTGGCAATAGCAGCTTCCTCATTGAGTAAAAGGCCTTGGTCATTTAAGATGAAATATATTTATATATATATATATATATATATATATATATATATATACATGAATATATATATATATATATTCATGTATATCTATCTATATATTCATGTATATCTATCTATATCTATGTATATCTATCTATATCTATGTATATATATATATATATATATATATATATATATATATATATATATATATATATATTTTAAAGAAAAGAGCTAGAGTAGCTCCCTACATGTTAATGATGAGAAAAAAAAAACAATTACATACCCTGATTGAAGTATCCAAAAATAACTATGGTGGTATAAGATGCTACACACCACACCCTATACAGACACCAGTATACTTCCAACGGAAAAAGAAAAACCAAAGCAAAACATATGTCATCCACTAATAGACACCAATCTAAAATGTGGAGCCCGCACAAGGTCCGCATCCAAAAGGTAGGACGGGGTAGGAGGAGGGGCAAATCGACACAAGGACCCGTTGAGAGTGGAGGGCTTTCCTAGCTAGCCAATTAGCAGTGCCTATTACCTTCTCTCGTAAATGAAAGAGAACCGGATATTACATTGTTGGGAGAGTCTTCGATCTTATGTATCCAATTTGAAAGATGCCAAGGAGGATGGAGAGTGTTTTGTAAGTATTGCGGAATAGTGGCGGAGTCACATTCCACAAGGATATTATGCCAATGGCAGGAAATGGCTAGCTCGTATAGCCCAACAACCGCTCGTTAACTCGGCTTCTAAAGCATCGGCCGCCACAGTAGGAGAATGGAAGAGACAGATACACTTGCCATATGGATCCCCGAACACACCACCACACCCAACACCGAGCAGCTGCAAAAGCCCCATCGTTGTTAACTTTAATGAAAGGGGAGGGAGGAACCTTCCAATTAACTAAAATAATCTTGAATCGCTTGGGGTGAAGAAGGGTAGGATAGTGAAGAATGTTGGGGAAGTGCTTCCAAAGTATGAGTTTAGTCAAGAAGGCCCGACAATTTGTTACCACGTTAATACTTTTCTCGCTCTCCTCCTCATTTTTTACTTTGTTCCCGTGCATCCAGATGAACCAAACAATCAAGAATGGGACGACCACTAAATTAGCTTTATTCCATTGTCGCCAGGCAGTGGATATGTCCTTCAAATCAAGTAGAATAGTATTTATGTTTAATAAATTGATCACTCCCCTCCGGACTTCCCGAGAGAAGTAACGATTAAAGAAAAGATGTTGCGGAGATTCAGCAGCAGTCCCACGGAGGTAGCACTTGGAAGGTCCTCTAATTCCCTTGAGTTCGAGGATGTCATCGTAGGAAGTAGATGGTGAAAGAGCCTCCGGATGAAGAATGATATGGATGGAGTTAGATAATTGTTCCGGATATGTTTGCCCCAAGTAATATCGGGCCAATTGTAAATGGTCCGGTAGATATGCTTAGTAAGGTCGTGGGGCTTACCATTCCGCCGTATAATTTTGTCAGGTCGGGAAGTATCAAAATGAATAGCGAAACTCCGTTGAGCGTAACAATCGACCGGCCAGTTCTCGAAGCTTAGTGAGGGACCAATGATTATTGTCCCAGCAGTAGCCACAGGGAAAAGCTGTTGGTTTGTATATGGGATAGCAATCTTCATTTCGAGTGGGCACCAAGTATCCCGCCGTAACATAATCTTCCCTCGACCAAGCTCCCATGTGAAAAGTGATTCGACCGGATCTCTATTGATAAGCATTTGTTTCCAAATTCTAGAGCAACCTGGTTTAATTTGGGCCAAGCCAGGGTGGCTATCTTTACAATATTTTCCGTCAAGTAAAGTGCCCATAGAGACTTCGTTGTCCGAATTCCACCCATAACTTGCAGAAATCGACTTTCTGCAGATGATGCAACCCTTCGAAACCCAATCCTCCAGCCTCAGTAGGTTTGGCAAGTTTCTGCCAACTTGCCCAAGTGCATTTGCTTCCTCTCGACTCGCACCAAAGAAACCTATTAAAAATTCTTTCAATTTGGATTCGGAGCTTTTCTTTAAACAAGCCATTTGGAGAACATAATTAGGGAAGGTGGTAAGGATACCGTGAAGTAGAGTGATTCTTCCCCCATCGGATAAATAAGAATTAGCCCAATTTGAGAGTTGGGTATTCAGCTTACCAATGATCTCATCAAAGTGGAGCCGCTTAGATTTCCCCTCGATCGAAGCACTCCCGTGTATTTCATAGGAAGAGATGCAGTAGAAAATCCAAGATAGCTAGTAATCCAAAGGATGAGGTCAGGCTTGGTGTTACTAGAGAAAATCAAATCACATTTGGATTTGTTAAATTGGAGCCCGTAAATATTTTGGAATCGAGTAAGGCATTCATTAACTCTCTTCGACGAACAATTGAAGCTCGGAAAATAACATCGGATCATCAAGATACAATAGATGGGATATGATAACATTTGATTTATGATGGTATCTAGCATAGTGGTAAGGGGAAATTTGAGCTGCAAGGAGTCTAGAGAGATAGTCCATCACTAATATAAAAATGGAGGGGGAAAGAGGGTCTCCCTGTTTAAGACCTCTGGTAGCTCGGAAACCTCCCCAACGATCGACCATTTACCGTAATTGAGTGATGATTGAACTTCGACCATCTTTTGATCATTTGGCGTAACTCGCTTGGAAAGCCTCCGGCATGCAAGCACTTGGAGAATGAAGTTCCAATCTACAGTATCATAAGCTTTCTTAATGTCAAGTTTGTATATGATATTACCTCCCCTACATGTTTTGTCAAGATCAAGAAGTAATTCCCGGGCAAGCGTAACATTGTCGGCTATGGACCTTCCTTTCACAAAAGTCGTCCGTCGCGGGCTAATAATTTTGTCCAGATGAGGTTGTAATCTCCCCACAATAACTTTGCTAATTAATTTGCTTATCACTGTAGTTAGACTTATAGGTCTGTAATGGTTCCAATTTACAGGAGCATTTGTTTTAGGTATGAGTACAGTGTTAGATGAGTAAAAGTATTGATTAAGATCAATGCCATTAAAGAAACCTCGAACTGCAAAGAACCACTTCAGTGTGACAAAAATTCCGAGCCTTTTTATAGAATTCAAGCATTAAACCCATCTCGGTCCAAGCAGCTTTAGAATTGTCAATGGATCGCAAAGCCGACCAAATTTCTTCCATAGAGGGAGTGTCGATAAGATGGAGAGAGCTGGTGTAGTTGTGGACATCATTAAACAGATTGCTATCAATAGGAATACCCGAGCCCGGCTTCGAAGGTCGAAGCTTTTGAAAAAGGAAACAAGACTATTGGCAATATCGGTTCCATTAGTAAGAAGTGTCCCTTAATCAGTCCCGATTGAAAAAATGGCATTGCACTTCCTTTTATACTTAATACAAGCATGATAGTATTTAGTATTCCTATCCCCAAGTTTAAATTTGTTAATAGAAGCTTTCCGACCGAGGATTTGGTCTTGCCGACTGATGTAAGTTAGCAACTTTTCTTGGGCAAGCAACAAAATCCTTAAACTTGTTGTGATCAGCTTGGGCAGCAACCTCGCATTGTTGACCTCCCCTTCGACTTGGATTACCTCCTCGAAGACATCACCAATGGACTCCCGACTCCACTTCCCGAGAGCTTTAGCCAGCTTCGTTGTAGGTATTGCAGTTTAGTAAAAGGGTTAGTAGAGGAAATCCCTTTCCAGCTTGTCTTGCATAATTTTATTAAACTCCGGATGGCTAGACCAAAAGCTTAGGTATCTAAATGGAGGGGAGGAGGTTTGGGGTCGTGGAGTGGAAATGGTTAAAAGAAGGGGTCTCGTGATCGGATCCAAGCAAAATTAAGATGAGAAATAAGTGGTATGCAGAAATTGGTGGTGCCGGGAATCATTAGCCAAAAACCTATCCAGCCTCTCCTGGATGGCCCCTCTTCTCCATGTGAACCGGTTCCCAATGTAGCCAAGATCAAAAAGGCCTCGCCAAAAGGATATTATCATTAAATTCAGAAATCATACCTTGGTTGGGAATTCTCCCTCCCAATTTTTCACTTGAGAAGCTATGCTATTAAAGTCACCCCCCACAATCCAACTTTGATGTTCCTCCTTACCGATTTTTATAATCTCATTCCACAGTAGTTAGCCTCTCGCATTTGGTACAACCAAGCATAAACAAATGTTGCCGCAAAGCTATTACCCATCGACCGGAAATGACAAGTGTAAAAACCGGGAGTGGTCAACCATAACCTTCCAAGAGAGTTCTTTTCGCAAATCACCCAAATTTTGTTTGTGTAATTTGCATAAAAAGTGCACCTGTGGAATTTATTTAGAATTTTAGAATGGTTTTTATGGACCATTGGTTCCAAAAGTATCATACACCAAAGCCGGTGTTTTTTGTACAAGTGTAATAATCTCTTTAAGGTGAGGGGGTGTGCCACCCCTCTAATATTCCAACACGTGCAGCTGATCATCGGGAGGTTTAGGGTCGGGTGATGTAGGAGTAGATTTAGATCCGGACCTCGGATCGAGTGGTGGTTCCGCTCCCGGAAGGAGCCGAGGGGATCCATTGTGAATTCTCACTAGTTCGGATTGTTCCCGTGAAGGACCCGTTAATTCTCGCAGCACTCGGCAGAGTGATGCTTTTTCTTCTTCGACTTCGAATTTGCCGTGCTTCTTCCATTTTCTTTTGATTTTCCTCTAACATTGCTGGAGAGGGACTAACAACTGGTATGTGGAGTTCAAGCATTCAAAACCCGTCCCGGAAGTACGGACTCTTCGGGTTCCGGTTGTGCTTGATCGAGGGGATTACATCAATTAGTTCCGAGTTACACCCGTTCATCCGAGTGTCATTAACCACTTGGGCAGGTCGGGTTACACCCTTACCTTTTTCTCGGTTTTTTGGAAGGAGGTCTAAGCCTATAGCATTTTTCCTTAGGATGGCCAAACATCCCGCAAGTGGTGGCAATAGATAGGTTTATTTTCTAGTGTTACTTCCTTGCCAAAACCCATCACCATTATCAGAAGTAGTAATCCAGATCTTATCAATGTCTGGCAGTGACACATCTCTTTCTATCAACACCTTTGCAGCAGTAGGGTTACCCATATCATGAGTTGGAGAGTCAACTCTAAGGGGTGTGCCCAGAGCCCTGCTAATCTGAAAATGGAATTGGTGTGGTATAGTTGGATTGGTAGGTTTGGGAAAGTGAACCACAAAGGTTTTAAAGGGGGTTCTTTGGCAGGGTCAAATCCTGGGTACCATTTGATAAGCTTCATAGATGAATTAGCTAGCTGCATAACTTGCATTCCCAACAGCCTTGCATAGTCCTCCTCCTTAGATAGCCTAATAAGGAGGTGCCTTCCATCCATCACCCCTAGCTTCCACTGTCCTTCAAACTGAAGATTTTCAAAATGTCTCCTGACCATTTCCAATTTGGGATGTCCATATTGGAATTGACCCACAATGGTGAACTTAACAGAATCAGCCAGGGCATTCATTTCCTGAGTAGTAAAAACTATTGCGGTGTCGACCATCCTTGATGCCCGCAGGTCTAACAAAAGGGCAATCAGCCACTACCAGAGAATGCATCATGCAGCATTTGAGGAAAAGTAAGGTGTTCTACGTGATTTAGGCCCCCGATCGTTAATGACAAGCAGAAGCATAAGTTGGGGGGTCATCATGGCACTAGAACTAGCCAAAGCCAAAAGGAACGCACCCCGTAAAGAATCAAGAAAAGACCAAGAGTTCAAATCAAACTACCAAACCAGAAGGCAATGGAACAGTAGTCGAATTCAAAACAGCAGGAGCCCGTGAAAGCTTTAAACCAACAAATGTCCTCGCAGTAAATCCACCAAGGGTGAGCACCACTTACCAGCCCAAGAAGAACCTCCACCAACCCGAAAGACACCACCACGTACTCGCCGCCTCCCAAACGACTCCATCACAGTCCCAAACCCTAGCAGAGCTAAGGCAGCCGCCACCACCATGATAAAGCGGAATATATTATATTATTTTTTTATTTTAATTGTTTTAAGTATAGTATATTATTTTTAAGGATAATTTAATTATTAAAATATTTAATAATTTAATAAATTATAAATAATTATATTGGGTGAATGAGTTTGTCATTGGGTCAAGGATTGACCATTTTGACCAAAGTTCACTTTTTGGTCAGAGATTAACTTATTGGGTCAATAATTGGTCATTAATTCAAAAAAATTGACTATTTTGACCAAAATTGGCTTTTTAGTCAAAAGTTGACCTATTGGGTCAATGGTTTTGTCATTGGATCAAGGATAGACCATTTTAACTAAAGTTAACTTTTTGGTCAGAGATTGACTTATTGGGTCATTAATTCAAAAATTATTTATTTTGACCAAAATTGACTTTTTGGTCAAATGTTGACCTATTAGGCCAATGGGTTGGTCATTGGGTCAAGGTTTGACCATTTTGACCAAAGTTGACTTTTTGGTCAAAAGATGACTTATTGGGTCAATGGGTTGGGCATTAGGTCAAAGATTAACCATCTTGACCAAAGTTCACTTTTTTGTCAGAGATTGGTTTACTGGGTCAAAAATTGGTCATTAAGTCAAAAATTGACTATTTTAATCAAAATTGACTTTTTAGTCAAAAGTTGACATATTGGGTCAATGAGTTGGTCATTGGGTTAAGGATTGACTATTTTGATCAAAGTTGTCTTTTTGTCAAAATTTGACAATTAACAATTTTGAGCAAAATTGACTTTTTGGTCAAAAGTTGACCTATCGGGTCAGTAGGTGGGTCATTGGGTCAAGGTTAACCATTTTGGCCAAAGTTGACTTTTTAGTCAAAAATTAACAAATTGGGTCAATTGGTTGGTCATTGGATGAAGGATTGAACATTTTCCCCAAAGTTGACATTTAGGTCATTGTGTCAGAAATTGATCATTTTGACCAAATTTGACTTTTGGTTAAAAGTTAACCTTTTGGGTCAATGAGGTGGTCATTAGGTCAAAAATTGACAATTTTTACCAAAATTGACTTTTTTTTTCAAAAGTTGATCTAATGGGTCAATAATTTGTAATTATGTCAAAAATTTACTATATTGACCAAAATTGACTTTTTAGTTAAATGTCGCTCTATTGGGTCAGTGGGTTGGTTATTGAGTCAAGGATTAACAATTATGACCAAAGTTGACTTTTTGGTTAAAGATTTATTTATTGGGTTAATAATTGGTCATTAGGCAAAAAATTATCTATTTTGATAAAAAAAGTTTACTTTTTGGTCAAATTATGACTAAGTTGGCCAACAGGTTGGTCATTGGGTAAAAATTGACCATTTTGACCAAAGTTGACTTTTTGTCAAAAGTTGACCTATTTGGATAATGGGGGGTCAATAGGTTAAAATTTGACTATTTTGATCAAAATTGACTTTTTGGTCAAAGGTTAACATATTGGGTCAATGGGATGGTTATTGGGTCAAGGTTTGACCATTTTGACCAAAGTTGACTTTTTGGTCAAAAGTTAACCTATTGGGTTAATAGGGTGGTCATTGGGTCAGAAATTAACCATTTTAACTAAAGTTGACTTTTTTATCAAAAGTTCACCTATTGAGTCAATGGGTTTGTCATTTGGTCAAAGATTGACCATTTTGACAAAAGTTGACTTTTTGGTTAGAGATTGGCTTAGTGGGTCAATTATTGGTCATTTGGTCAAAAATTGACTATTTTGACCAAAATTGAATTTTTTGTCAAAAGTTAACCCATTGGGTCAATGGGGTGGTCATATGATCAGGAATTGACCATTTTGACCAAAGATGACTTTTTGTCAAAAGTTGACCTACTAGGTCAAAGGGTTGGTCATTGGGTTAAGGATAGACCATTTTGACTAAAGTTGACTATTTGGTCAGAGATTGGCTTACTGGGTTAATAATTGGTCATTAGGTCAAAAATTGACTATTTTGACCAAAATTGATTTTTTGGTCAAACGTTGACCTACTGGGTCAATGTGTTGGTCGTTGGGTCAAAAATTGATCATTTTGACTAAAGTTGACTTTTTGGTCAAAAGTTGACCTATTGGGTCGATGGGTTGGTCAATGGGTCAAGGATTGATCATTTTGACCATAGTTGACTTTTTGGTCAGATATTGACTTATTGGGTCTAAAATTGGTCATCAGGTCAAAAATTGATTATTTTGACCAAAATTAAATTTTTTTGTCAAAAGTTTACCCATTGGGTCAACGGGGTGGTTAGTGGGTCAGAAATTGACAATTTTAACCAAAGTTGACTTTTTGGTCAAAAGTTGACCTATTTGGTCAATGAGTTGGTAATTGGGTCAAGATTTGACCATTTTGACCGAAGAAAACTTTTTGGTCAAAATTTAATAGATGGGGTCAACGGGTAGGTCATTGAGTAAAAAATTGTCCATTTTGACCAAAGTTGACTTTTTGGTCAAAAGTTGACTTATTGGGTTAATGGGTGGTCATTAGGTCAAAAATTGATTATTTTGACCAAAATTGACTTTTTGGTCAAAAGTTGTCATGTTGGGTTAATGTGTTTGTCATTGGGTGAAGGATTGATTATTTTGACAAAAATTAACTTTTTGGTTAGAGATTGACTTATTTGGTCATTAATTGGTCATTAAGTTAAAAATTGACTATTTTGACAAAGATTGAATTTTTGGTCAAAAGTTAACCCATTGGGTCAGAAATTGACCATTTTGATAAAAGTTGACTTTTTAGTCAAAAGTTGACATATTTGGCCCATGTGTTGGTAATTGGATAAAGAAGTTGACCATTTTTACCAAAGATGACTTTTTTGGTCAAAAGATGACCTATTTGGTCAATGGGTTAGTCATTGGGTCAAAAATTTTCCATTTTGACTAAAGTTGTCTTTTTGGTCAAAAGTTGACCTATTGGGTCAATCGGTGGTCATTTGGTCAAAAATTGACTATTTTGACCAAAATTGACTTTTTGGTCAAAAGTTGACCTATTGGGTCTATGGGTTTGTTAGTGGATCAAGGATTGACCATTTTGATTAAAGCTGACTATTTGGTCAGAGATTGACTTATTGGGTCAATAATTGGTCATTAATTCAAAAATTTTTATTTTGACCGAAATTGACTTTTTGGTCAAATGTTGACCTATTAAGCCAATGGGTTGGTCATTGGGTCAAGGATTGATCATTTTGACCAAAGTTGACTTTTGGTCAAAAGATGTCCTATTGGGTCAATGGGTTGGGCATTGGTCAAAGATTAACCATCTTGACCAAAGTTGACTTTTTGGATAGAGATTGGTTTATTGGGTCAAAAATTGGTCATTAGGTCAAAAATTGACTATTTTAATCAAAATTGACTTTTTTGTCAAAGTTGACATATTGGTTTAATGGGTTGGTCATTGGGTTAAGGATTGACAATTTTGACCAAAGTTGTCTTTTGGTCAAAATTTGACCTATTTAGGTTAATGAGGCGGTTAGTAGGTCAAAAATTGATAATTTTGAGCAAAATTAACTTTTTGATCAAAAGTTGACCTATTGGGTCAATAGGTTGGTCATTGGGTCGAGGATTAACTATTTTGGCCAAAGTTCACTTTTTAGTCAAAAGTTAACAAATTGGGTCAATGCGTTGGTCATTGGATGAAAGATTGACATTTAGGTCATTGTGTTAGAAATTGATTATTTTGACCTAATTTGACTTTTTGCTCAAAAGTTGACCTTTTGGGTCAATGAGGTGGTCATTAGGTCAAAAATAGCCAATTTTGACAAAAATTGGTTTTTTTGTTCAAAAGTTGACCTATTGGGTCAATAATTGGCAATTATGTAAAAAATTTACTATTTTGACCAAAATTGACTTTTTGGACAAAAGTCGATCTATTAGGTCGGTGGGTTGGTTATTGGGTAAAGGACTTATCATTTTGACCAAAGTTATCTTTTTGTTCAAAGGTTGACATGTTGGGTCAATGGGTTTGTCATTGGGTCAAGGATTGATAATTATGACCAAAGTTGACTTTTTGGTCACATATTTACTTATTGGGTCAATAATTGGTCATTAAGTAAAAAATTATCTATTTTGACCTAAAAAGTTGACTTTTCGGTCAAAATTTGACCAATTTAGTCAATGGGTTGATCATTGGGTAAAAAATTGACCATTTTGACCAAAGTTGACTTTTTTGGTTAAAATTTGACCTATTTGGTCAATGAGTGGTCATTAGGTCAAAAATTGACTATTTTGACCATAAATGACTTTTTGGTCAAAATTTAACTTATTGGGTAATGGGTTTGTCATTGGGTCAATCATTGACCATTTTGTCCAAAGTTGACTTTTTGGTCAGTGATTGACTTATTGGGTCAATAATTGGTCATTAATTCAAAAAATGACCATTTTGGTCATTATGTAAAAAATTAATTATTCTGATCAAAATTAAATTTTTGGTCAAAAGTTTAGCCATTAGGTCAACGGAGAGGTCATTATGTCAGAAGTTGACCATTTTGACTAAAATTAACTTTTTTGGTCAAAAGTTGTCCTATTTTAGTCAAAAGTTGACTTATTTGTCAAAAGTTGACTTATCATTTGACCAAAGTTGACTTTTTGGTCAAAAGTTGACTTATTGGGTCAATTGGTGGTCATTCAGTCAAAAATTGATTATTTTGACCAAAATTGACTATTTGGTCAAAAGTTGACCAATTGGGTCAATGGGTTTGTCAATGGGTTAAGGATTGAATATTTTGACCAAAGTTGACTTTTTGGTCAGAGATTATCTTATTGAGTGAATAATTGGTCATTAGATAAAAAATTAACTATTTTGACCAAAATTTACTTTTTGGTCAAAAACCGACCTATTGGGCCGTCTTTGGGTCAATGGGGTGGTCATTGGGTCATAAATTGGCCATTTTGACCAAAGATTACTTTTTGGTCAAAAGTTGACTTATTTTGACCAAAATTGAATTTTTGGTCAAAAGTTAACCTATTGGGTCAATGGGGTGGTCATTGGGTCAGATATTGACTATTTTGACCAAGTTGACTTTTGGTCAAAATTTGACCTATTTGGTCAATGAGTTGGTAATTGTGTCAAGAATTGACCATTTTTTATCAAAGATGACTTTTTGGTCAAAAGTAGACCTATTGGGTCAATGGGTTGGTCAATGGGTTAAAAATAATTGGTCAACAAGTTGGTATATATATATATATAATATTATTCTTTAATTTAAATATTTTAAGTAAAGTATATTATTTATAAATAAAATTTAATTATAAAAAGATTTAATAATTAAATAAATTATAATCAAATAAATATATAGGTATACATATATAGATATATATATATATATATATATATATATAATATAAAATTATTTTTTTGTTTTAACTATTTTAAGTATAGTATATTATTTATAAATATAATTTAATTATAAAAATTTTTAATAGTTAAATAAATTATAAATAAATAAATATATATGTGTGTGTGTGTGTATATATATATATATATATATATATATAGATAAATATATGTATATATATTTACTAATATATATATATATTTATTTATTTATCATTTTTCTAACTATTAAATAATTTTATAGTTAAATTATATTTATTAGTAATATATTATACTTAAAATATTTAAAATAAAAAAATAATGATAAATAATTTTTTTTTATATATATAAATATATATTTATGTAAATCTCGTGTATATATATATATATATATATATATATATATATATATATATATATATAAATGGCGAGCTGGAAACTTCCACTAGTGCTCGCTAGTGGTTTCAATGGATGTGGTGACCTTCTCGACGGCGGCGGCGGTTCTAAGGTGGTGTTGGTGTAGTTCGTTGAGACATTCTCTCGAGGTTGGTTTGGTCCGGATAAGGTTGTTTACCTTTCCGGGTCTTGGGAATTTTTATTTTACGGAGCTTTTCTACTGTTCCATTGGATGGCTGAGGAGCTCACTAAGGCGGATCCCAACTTTATGGGTAAGGGAACCTTTCGTCGAGGTCACAGTTAGAAGAGAGGGTGGCTCTACTTTGGGTGACAAACTGGTATTTCCTCAGTTATACCATGATGCTATAGCTGGAAAGGCTGAATGTGAGTTCATAAGAAAATGTACAAAGAAAGCAGGGAAACTGGCACTTATTTTCACTGAAGAGGAGTTGGAGAAATTATCTGAGCCTTATAAATTTACTTTAGTGGGTAAGTTTCAATTCGGCCATCCAAAGCTTGACATCTTGAGAAAAGCTGTTGATGATTTTAAACTTGTGGGAAGCTGGAAAATTGGAGTATTTGACAGCAGGCACATAATGCTCCAACTAACTAGAGAAGATGATTATGCCCAAGTGTTCTCTAAAAAGGTGATTATGATAGATGGAAAACCTATGAAATTATTGAAATGGACATTGGATTTTGATTCTTCCAAAGAACCACCTATTGTTCCTGTTTGGTTTAGCATGCCCAACCTGAAACTTCCATTTATTAACCATAAGATCATCTATGACATTGCTGACTCCATGGGTCATCCCCTCAAGCTTGATATACCCTCTGCTAATATTACTAGAATCTCTAAAACCAGATTCTTAGTTGAAAGAGATATTACTCTCCCCTATATTGATGGGGTGTGGCTAGGGACTGCCAACTGTGGGTATTGGCAGCCTATTGTGCTTGAATACCAACCCTTGTACTGTAAACACTGTCACATTTTTGGGCATATTATGGAACAGTGTTTTAAAATTCACCCTGAATTAAGGCCTTATAATGCTGCCAACAAAAGTATTAAGGAGTCTTTTCCTCAAGGAAGTCCCAATGTTGTCCCAACTCCACACTGCCCTCATATGGAAACAAGCCAGATTGATAAGACTCTACCTCAATCTACCTGAATTTGCACTTACAAGTTACAAATAATTTCCCACTCGAGAATAGAAGAATAGCTGAGCAGGAGATAGAACTCAGAGATGGTCAAGGAGATGGTGCACAATCCAGCCTAGATAGGAACTTCCATGTTCCTGTGACAAGACATCTGGAAGATCATGTGATTGATAATGTCATCTCTCAGGAAGTAGAAGAGCCAGCCCAACAATTACAACTGAATTTTAAGGAGACTACTGATGAAATTAGGATTCAACATTGTTCTGATAGGAGAGATCTCTTACCTTCCTCACAAGATAGGTCCTTTGGGTTGAAACTAGTTACACAAAGGGGGTCAGCTGAAGATGAAGACTTACACTACAGCTCTGATGTTGGGGGTACCTTTATCACTCCACCTGATCCTGAGCCAGATAATCAGTTAATCTTAAGCCGATTTGGCGATCAAAAGAAGAAGAGTGGATTCAACAAAAAAGTAGAAGAAAAAGAAAGGATGCTTTAGAACTCAGAAATTTATCTAAATCAAATGTCATTGGTTTGGAAGATTCTTCTACCACCCCCCTAGACTTACTAGGGTACGGTAAGGCATTTCACCCTGATTAATCTACTGTGCTAGAATGTTAGGGGTATTGCTAGTCCTGGTACCCTTAACAGACTTAAACACTTAATCAGGACCAACAAGCTATGGATTTTTGCCATATTAGAACCATTGGTGAAGAAGAATATCTCCAAACACACAAAACTGTTTCCAGGATTTAATTATTTTAGAAACTGCAGTAATAAGATTTGGGTCTTTACCAGGAAAGAACTAAATTGTAAGGTTATTGCTGATAACTATCAATTCCTTCATTTGCATTTTGAGTTGGAACATTTCTCTGGTTTTGCTACTTTTATCTATGCTGGATGCACTCTTCATGACAGAACTGCTCTTTGGGATGCCCTTCTTTGTCTCAGCCAAGCTCACACATGCTGGTTGGTGGGGGGTGATTTTAATTGCATTAGTGATCCTAGTGAGAAGTTGGGGGGCAGGACTCCTGATCTCCAAACCATGATGAGTTTTTCTCAAAATATTACTAAAGCTCGGGCTTTTGATCCGGGTTTCCTTGGCACTCCATTTACACGGAAGAGAGGCAACCTGCTGGAGAGAATAGATAGGATACTTGCTAATGACTGTTGGATGAATTCTTTTCCTATTACCCAAGTTCATCATTTGCACAGAACTACTTCTGATCATTCCCCCCTATTAATTAAGATATCCTTCTTCCCAAGAACAGTTTATTCCCCTTTCAGATTTCTAAATGTTTGGATTGATCATCCTTCCTTTCTTGAGGTGGTTAAGGCTGGTTGGACTACTCCAAGTGGTTCGATAACAATGCTCTTATAAAGCTGTGGAGGTTACAAAAGAATGTGGCATATCATTTAAGACAATGGAATAAGCATTGCTTTGGTAATATATTTCAACAGGTCAGGGAGGCTGATAACAAAGTCCAATTCCTTGAAGCTAATCGGGACACGGGAAGGGATAATGGCCAAGAGTTGATAAATGCTCAGAATCTGCTGACTCAAGCTTTGGATAGAGAGGAGATGTTTTTGCAGCAGAAAGCCTCTATTAACAAAAAACTTTTTGGTGATAGAAATACAAAGTTTTTCCATGCTATGATTAAATACAGAAGACAAATAAATGCTATTCTCAGTATTAAAGATACTGATGGTAGTAGAATTAATGATCCTAATCTCATTTCTCAAAGTGCAGTGAAGTATTTTCAGACTCAAATGGCTGCTCGGTCTACTAATCCCTCCTTGTTCTTACCCGATGTTTTCAACATCGATATTGCTTATGCTTCTCAACTCCATCTAACTCTTTTACCAGATGTGCAGGAAATTTTATCAGCTCTAAAAAGTATTGATGGGAACAAGACTGCAGGGCCGAATGGTTTTAGTGCCACCTTCTACTTAAAAGCTTGGGACATTATTGGTGCTGATCTCTGTCATGCTGTCCAAGCTTTTTCCTCTGGAGCTGAGTTACCCAGATATTTTGCTGCATCTTGTATTGTTCTTATACCTAAAGATCATAAGAAGTCCTATTGGACTGATTTCAGGCCTATTTCTCTTACTAACACTCTTACTAAAATCCTTAGTAAGATTTTGGTTAGTAGAATCCAACCTCATTTAGACAAACTTATCAGTGCTAATCAATCTGCATTTGTACAAGGAAGAAATATTACTGATAATTATCTTTTAGCACAAGAATTACTTCTGGATTTGGATAAACCTTGTAGAGGACACAATCTGATTCTGAAACTTGATCTCAAAAAAGTATATGACTCTATCAGCTGGTCCTTCATTGATGCGGTTCTCAAGGCTAGAGGCTTCAACCCTTCCTTCTGCAACCTTATTCGAAGTGGCTTTCCAGCTCTTTTTATAGTGTGTTGGTTAATGGGGAGAGCCGGGGCTTCTTTTCTATTGGTAGGGGTATTAAACAAGGTGACCCTTTGTCCCCTACAATTTTTATTTTGGCTTTTGATTATCTATCCGGACTCCTTAATTCAGCTCGGAGAATGCTCACCATTTATGTTACAAACATAGTTACGCCGGTGTCATTAGCCATTTGGCTTATGCGATGACATTATTCTATTTACCAATGGCGACAAACTTGCCATTAGAAAAACTATGCATTGCCTGGATCTTTTCTCTCAAGTTTCTGGTCTAGAACTAAATAAGCAGAAATGCCAATTCCTGACAGGAAAGAACTACAAACATCACAACTGGATTAAAGCTATAACTGGATTCAACTCAGCTGACTTACCTTTTAAGTACTTGGGTGTGCATTTGATAAAAGGTAGAAAGAAACAAACTCAATATGTTGAGGTGGTTAATGAGATTTCTTCCACTATAAACTGTTGGACTAACAGCTTTCTTTCAAATGGGGGCAGAATAACCTTCTTAAAAAGCATCCTATCAACCTTCCCCTTATATACAATGCAAAGGGTGAGAATGAAGAGAAGTACACAAACAATGTCTGGAGTCTATGTTTAACAAATTTTTGTGGGAGGGACGGTATAAACAACCTCACTCTGAGGCTGTGTGGAATAAGCTTTGCAAACCTACCATAGCTGGGGGACTGGGTTTTAAAAGTTTTCAACAGATGAATCAGCTTTTCTACTGTAAACAATGGATTAAATTTAGACAACAGGATACTATATGGGCTCAGTTCCTTAAAGACAAATATTGTAAAAGGATGCATCCAGATCTAGTTCACCTAAAATTGGGGACTCCAAGAATTGGAAAAGTCTGCTAAAGATTAGAGAATTTGCTAATAAGCTATGCTGCTGGGAGGTTGGTGCTGGTCAAATCAGTTTCGGATGGATAGCTGGCTCCACGATGGTCCTCTTTCTACCTTACACGATACTAACTATCATACTAAGATTTCGAATTCGGTTGCGAGGACAATTGGAATGTAGAGGCACTGAAAGATGTGGTGGATGAAGAGATTGTACAACAAATTTTGTCTATCCCCATTGACCCGGGCAAACCCGATAAACTTTTGATTAAACACCCCCTTCACAATCAGTGAATAATTTTCTTCATAACTCTTTCAATATGTGGACTGTTAACAGTTGGGGCAATTTTATTTGGTCTTCAAAAATCTCACCTTCCATGTCCTTCTTTAATTGGAGGTTAGCACACAGTTTTCTCCCATTAGATGATATTCTCAAACTAAAAGGGTTGAGAACAGCTTCAAGATGTTGGCTATGTAAATCCGAGGAAGAAACTTTAAACCATCTATTCCTTCGATGTCCATTTACCTTACAGCTTTGGGAGGAGGTGTTACTTCTATTAAATCTATTGCATCACAGACATAAGTGGGTCTCCATTGATACTTGCTGGAATGACTGGAAAAATCAGAAATGGGGTTGTGCTCCTCTTGTTATCAACTGGTTTGTTTGGGTGACTAGAAATCAGGCCAAGTTTGAAGATAAACCTTGCCCCCCAAAAAATGTTGTGGCCAACTGTTTCAATTTTATCAGCAAATCTGCTGCTAACTTTTCAACCCCTACTCAAAAAGTCTCCTTAGTGCACTTGAGTACTCGCCTTCACGGCCTTGGATTAAAATTAATGTGGATGGAAGTTTCACCTCTGCTTGCTGCTTGGGATTGGTGTTGTGTGCGGGAATCATGTTGGGAAATTGCTTTGGTTCTTTCAATCTCCTTTATTCTCCTCTTCCGCCCTTGAAGGCTGAGATGAGTGCTTCGTTCTCCGGGCCATTAAAGCTGCTACTGACCTTAAATCATAAAGCGATTTGGATTGAATGCGATTCTCGACGAGGTTATAAAGATGATGGTGGGTGATTTCACTCCCCACGGAATCCGATTTATTTACATAGAAGAATTTTACTTTTATCACTACATCTTAACATCAAATGGTCTCACATTCATAGGGAAGGGAATCAACACTGCCAATTGGTTAGCAAAGACTTCGCCTCAGAACCATAGTGTAATCTTTTCCTTTTTGCACTGCTAAGCCTTTAAGGCGATTACTTTTGGGGGACTCTCTTCACCTCCCTTTCATTAGATGTACCTAATCTTTTCTCTTTAATGAAGGTTTTCCTTGTTTTGCTAAATATATATATATATATATATATATATATATATATATTTATAATTTTTTTAATTATTAAATATTTTTATAATTAAATTGTTTTTATAAATTATATACTTTACTTAAAATATTTAAATAAAAAAATAATATTTTATATGTATGTAAATTTATATATATATATATATATATATATATATATATATATAAATTTATATAATACCTATTGATATATATATAAATAAATTTATATTAATATAAACCTATATATATTTTAATTTACATTTTATTTAATTATTAAATATTTTTATGATTAAATTATATTTATAAATAATATATTATACTTAAAATATTTAAATTGAAAAAATAATATTTAAATATATATATATATATATATATATATATATATATATATATATATATATATATATTTTTAAAAACAAAAGGAGCAAGCATCACTCCCTACATGTTGATCTGAAAAGAACGTTACAAAGGCAAACAATAAGAAAAGGTGAAAGGAGGACCTCTAAAACTAGTTGATCCCCACATCCAAAACATAAACTACCTCAAAATTACCTAACTAAACAAAAACAAACATTCAGTTACATGTATACCAACAGAACAAATAAGCCCTTTGAGGACCAAAAAGAGAGGAGGAAGACTAGTATCTAATGAAAGGCGAGTCCTAAGTTATCACCATGGATCAAAAGCTTGAGAGGGAGGGGAATGATATTATCGGCTTTAGTGTCCTCATTGTAGCAGCCACTGTGTGGCTAACCTGATGAGCGAGGAGAGTTGCCTTCCCTAGGGATGAAAGCAAACTTAACCACCATGTTATCCATATGGTTGGGCATCCTGTTCATCCATCTCTTGATATTCCAAGGAGCGAGGTTCAATCTTGGTAATATAATTGATGCAACAACTAGAATCGAATTCTACCAGTGACACTGGAGATCTTACAAATCTTGGCAATCTTGATGGCCCAAAAGATGGCAATGATTAAATATATATATATATATATATATATATAAATATTTATATATATATATATATTTATATGTACCTATATATATATTTATTTTAATTTTTAATTTATTTAATGTTTAAAAATTTTTATACTTAAACTATATTTATAAATAATATATTATACTTTAAACATTTAAAATAATAAAATAATTATATATATATATAACAATATATATTTATTTATTTATAATTTTTTAAATTATTAAATATTTTATAATTAAATTCTATTTATAAAAAATATATTATACTTAAAACATTTAAAATAAAAAAATTAATATAATATTAATTTATATGTATATATATATTAATATATATTTATATATAGGTATATATATATATATATATTTTTAATTATAATTTATTTAATTATTAATTATTTTTATAATTAAATTATATTTTGAAATAATATATTATACTTAAAACATTAAAAATAAAAAAATAATATTATATATATATATATATGTACATATAAATATATTTTTATTTATAATTTACTTAACTATTAAATATAAATGATCAATCCCTGACCTAATGCCGAAACCATTGGCACAATAAGTCAACTTTTGACCAAAAAGTTAATTTTGGTCAAAATAGTCAATTTTTGAATTAATGACCAATTATTGACTCAATAGTCAATCTCTGACAAAAAAGTCAGCTTTGGTCAAAATGGTCAATCCTTGACTCATTAACCAAATAAGTCAACTTTTGACCAAAAAGTTAATTTTGGTCAAAATAGTCATTTTTTTACCTAATGACCACCCTTTGACTCAATAGATCAACCTTTGAACAAAAAGTCAACTTTGGTTAAAATAGTCAGTTTTTGACACAATAACCAACCCATTGTCCCAATAGATCAACTTTTTAACCAAAAAATCATCTTCGGTCAAAATGATTAATTCTTGACCCAATTACCAACTCATGGACCAAATAGGAAAATTTTTGACCAAAAAGTTAACTTTGGTTAAAATGGTCAATTTTTAATCCAATGACCAATCATTGACCCAATAGGTCTACTTTTGACCAAAAAGTCATCTTTGACAAAAATGGTCAATTCTTGATTTAATTATTAATTATTTATATATAGCTATATATATATATATATATATTTATATATTTTTTATTTGTAATTTATTTAATTATTAATTATTTTTATAATTAATTTTTTTCTAAATAATATAATATACTTAAAACTTTTAAAATAAAAAAAAATAATATTAAAAATTATTAAAAAAAAATTAAATAATATACTATACTTAAAAATTTTTTTCTAAATAATATTTGTATTTTTATTAACTATTAAAAATTTTTATAATAAAATTATAGTTATAAACAATATACTTGTACTTAAATTATGTAAAATAAAAAAATATAACTTTTATTTATTTTTTTATTTATATAACTATAACTTTTATAATTATAACTTTTATAAATATAACTTTTATTTATAATTTATTTAACTTTTAAATATTTTTACAATTAAATTATATTTATAAATAATATACTATACTTAAAAATTTTAAAATAAAAAAATAATTTTATATAAAATTATATATATATATATATATATATTATTTATGCACATACATATTTATTTATTTATAATTCATTTAACTATGAAAAACTTTTATAATTAAATTATATTTATAAATAATATACAATACTTAAAATATTTAAAATAAAAGAGTAGTATTAAATAAATATATATATATATATATATATATATATATATATATATATAACTGTATATATATATATTTATCTATAATTTAAAAAATTATTAGTTATTTTTATAATTAAATTATATTTATAAATAATATACTATACTTAAAAAATTTAAAATAAAAAAAATAATATTATATATATATATATATATACATATATATTTTTTTATTTATAATTTTATTAACTATTAAATATTTTTATAATTAAATTATTTTTATAAATAATATACTATACTTAAAATATTTAAAATAAAAAAAATAATATTAAATATATATATATATATATACATGCCTATAAATATGTTTTTTATTTATTTTTTATTAATTATTAAATATTTTTATAATTAAATTTTATTTAAAAATAATATACTATAGTTAAAATATTTAAAATAAAAAAATAATATTAAATAAATTTATATATATATAAATATATATATATATATATATATATATTTATATATTTATATATTTATATATACCTATTTATATATTTTTATTTATAATTTTTTTCATTATTAATTATTTTTATAATTAAATTATATTTTTAAATAATATAATATACTTATAATATTTAAAATAAAAAATAATATTATATATATATATATATATATATACAAATATACATTTACTTATTTATAATTTGTTTAACTAATAAATATTTTTATAATTAAATTATATTTATAAATAATATACTACACTTAAAATATTTAAAATAAAAAAATAAAATTAAATAAATATATATATATATATATATATATATATATATATAATTATTGTGAAACGGTTGCAACCTCACCTTCACCTTCTTATATCTCCTAATCAGTCGGCGTTTATCCAAGGTAGAGGGATCAATGATAATATCATGTCAGCTCAAGAAATGATCCACGAGATTGATAAAAAAATGTAGGGGGGCAATATGGTTTCTATATTGGATATCCGCAAAGCTTATGATTCTATGAGTTGGAATTTTATTTTGGGTGTTCTCAGGGCTAGGGGTTTTCCTACCCCCTTTTGTTTACTTATTTCCAACTGGCTTCATTCCAATCTTTATAGCATCCTTATTTTTGGTGAGGTTCATGGCTACGTCAGTGTGGGCCGTGGGATTAAGCAGGGCGACCCTCTTTTTCCCACTATTTTCATTTTAGTTTTTGATTATTTTTCTCGTCTCTTAAATGACCTCTTTGTTAAAAGGCCGAATCTCCATTTTGCTTCTAAATCTAGCGTGTTGGTTCCCCATTTAGCTTATGCGGATGACATCGTCCTTTTCTCTAACACTTCCAAGGTTTCAATTAAGAAAATTTTCCAATTTTTGGAGAACTTTCAAGCTTTTTCCGGGTTACATTTCAACGCTACCAAGTTTCATTTATATTTTGGGAACTCTGTCGATGGTAGGAAATCCTCTTGGCCTACTCACTACACTGGGTTTGCTATTTCCACCCTTCCCTTAAAGTATTTGGGAGTTCATTTGCTTAAGGGTAGAATGAGACAAACTCAATTTGATAAGGTTGTTAAAAAAACTAAGAACCACATTCTCGATTGGAAAAATAAGTTCTTATCCTTGGTGGTCGTATTATTGTCCTTAAGAGTATCCTTCAGAGCCTGGTGTTGTATGCTTTACAAGTCCTGCCCATTAAGATTACCACTCAAAAAATTATTGAGAGATGCTTTAATAACTTTCTTTGGGCGGGTATGTACTCTGGTAAAAAGTGGTGCTCTTGGAAGAAAGTATGTCAACCTACCACTGCCAGTGGTTTGGGATTCAAACTACTTCACCACATTGCTGAGATTAATTTATTCAAACATTGGCTCAATTTCGTAAGCATGATTCGTTATGGTCTTCCTTTGTGTATGATAAATATTCCAGGAATCGTCTCCCTTCTCTCGTTGTCTGGAGGAAGGGTGATTCTAGAATGTGGAAGCAAATCTTATCTTACAGGGATTGGGCTAAACACCTTATTTACTGAGACTTGGGCAATGGTAACATATCGTTTTGGCATGATACTTGGTCTCTGGTTCATTTTATTTCTGCACCGGATGCTAACGACGATCTTTTTATGTCCGATGTTTGGTGGGATCACACTTGGAATATCCCGCTTTTGCCTCAACTTGTTGGGGTCGATAATGCTAGCTTTTTATCTACCATCCCTTTTTACTCGACTAAGATTGACTATCCTATAACAAAATTTGCATCAAATAGGACTATCTCAAAGATGATTTACTACCATTTACATCATTTTCAACCAACCTCTTGGGGTAAGAGCATTTGGTCAAATGCTTTAACCCCTTCGATGTCTTTTTTAGCCTGGAGAATTTTTCATAAGGTTTTGCCTTGCGATGATATTCTTAAGTTTAAAGGACTTCAGTTAACTTCTTGATGTTGTTTTTGTAAGATGGAGGAAGAGTCTTTACGTCACATTTTTATTACTTGTCCTTTCTCTTGTTCTATTTGGATGAAATGGGGTCGTTGGTTTGGCACTTATGTCCGTCCGGGTGAGGATTTTAATGACTTATGGGCTTTTGATCGCCGGAATAATCATTTTTTTACCATCTATCCCTTTATTATTTGTTGGTTTTTATGGATGACATGAAATGTCATTCATCACAAATGCACTTCGATTTCTTTCAATACTATTTTCTCCAACATTTTGGCCTATGTTAACAAGGTTTATAAGCTAAGTAATATGAAGGCTAGTTTCTTCTCTGGCATTGCACATTTTGACCACAATGTTCATGAGACAGTTACCTCTCCGGAACTCCCTATTTTGGTGAGATGGCGGCCGCCCAATACTGGTTGGGTTAAATTTAATGTCGATGGGAGTTGGAGACCGTCCCATGCGGGGGTTGGTGGAGTTGCTCGTAATTCAGAAAAACAATTCATGCTCTTCTTTTCTTCCCCTTGTATTACGGACACTCCATTGCAGTCTGAAGCTCATGCCTTAATGTTGGCGGTCTCTATTGTGGTGCGTTTCAATTGGCATATCATCTCCTTTGCAAGCTCTAACACTGTAATATGCCTTATTTTTGTGGTAGACAAAGAAAATTTTTTCTGTAGATTAGAGCCCCATAACACTGTAGTGCCACCAAAAGTATAAACATACCCCGTAGTACTCCTTCTGCTAGCAATATCTCCAACTAGATCAGCATCAACGTAGCCTAGTGCCTCTAAACTTTTTTTCTGAGAAACACAAGCAGGTTTTTTTAGAGCCCTTTAGATATCTCAAGATCCACTTCACAGTTTTCTAATGTTCCTTCTCTGAGTTACTTATGTATCTGCGCACAACTCTCACTGCATTGGGCAATAGCTGGTCTTGTGCAAACCAAAACATACATAATTTAACCTATAACTGAGGCGTAAGGAACCTCACTCATGTAGTCTCGTTTGTCCTCTAACTTGGGTAACTGATTCTTGTTGAGTCTGAAGTGATTGCCCATAGGAGTGCCAACTTGTTTGGTCTTGTCTATATCAAACATGTTGAGTACCTTTTTCACATACTCAACCTGTAAAAGTCTCAACGCGTCTCTGACTCTTTCTCTGACAATCCTCATTACAAGACTTTTCTTTGTAGCTCTCAAATCTTTCATTGCAAAGTACTCTGACATCTGTATTTTCAAATTATTGATCTTATCAATACTGGCCCCTACAATAAGCATGTCATCCACATACGACAGTAAATTAATATACTAATTGTCAAAATGTCTGACATAGTAACAATGATCTGTCTGACATCTGCTGTACCCTGCATTTTAAAAATAATTTACACGAACTGTATGCGAACAACGAGTTTTTTTGACAGTCCTAGCTTTGATAACATACTTTCTCAAAATGAAGCAAACTGATAAGGTATTCTGTACACATCAGGTAATCCATACTTCCTCAAAATGAAGCAAACAGAATAAGGCGTTTAGGGTTTTGTTTAGGGTTTTTTTAATATATAGTACAGTATATTAATTATAATATTATAATATTTATATTAATATAATTAATACTATAATATTATTATTGTTATTAATAATTTATCATCTATTATAATTTACGAAGTTTATTTATTTAAAATATGATAAATTTTTATAATATATAATTACATTTAAAATATCATAAATTTATATATATAATTATTTTATATTATTTTATATTTTGAACAATAAGGAACGGAACACGAACGAACACATCACTATTCATGTTTGGTTCATTTAACAAACCAAACGAAAAAAAATGTTTGTGTTCATCTCATTTGTTTATCGAATGAATCGAAGACGAACTTCTTGGTGAAGCTGAACACGAAATGTTCCCGAACAACGAGCTTTTTTGACAACCCTATATATATATATATATATATATATATATATGCTTATTTATCATTTTTTAACTATTAAATAATTTTATAAATAAGCTATATTTAAAAATATTATATTATACTCAAAATATTTAAAATAAAAAAAATAATATTATATATATGTATATATATATATATATATACCATATATATATTTTTATTTAAAATTTATTTAATTATTAAATATTTTTTATAATTAAATTATATTTATAACTAATATACAATACTTAAAATATTTAAAATAAAAAAATAACATTAAATAAATTTATATATATATATATATATATATATATATATATATATATATATATATATATATATATATATATATATATATGTATACCTATAAATATATATTTTTATTTATAATTTTTTTAATTAATAAATATTTGTATAATTAAATTATATTTATAAATCATATGCTTATAACTAAAATATTTCAAATAAAAAAATAATATTATATATATATATATATATATATATATATGTATAAATATTAAAAATTTTTATAGTTAAATTATATTAATAAATAATATACTATACTTAAAATATTTGAAATAAGAAACTAATATTAAATTTATAATATTATAAGAAACTAATAGTAAAATAAAAAAATAATATTATATAAATATATATATATATATATACACACGGACACACACATATATATTTATTTATTAATAATTTATTTAACTATTAAAAATTTTTATAGTTAAATTATATTTATAAATAATATAATATACTAAAAATATTTAAAATAAAAAAATAATATATATATATATATATACATATATATTTTTATTTATTTATTTTTTTTAAAAGAAAAGGGCTAGAGTAGCTCCCTACATGTTAATGATGAGAAAAAAAAACAATTACATACCCCGATTGAAGTATCCAAAAATAACTATGGTGGTAAAAGATGCTACACACCACACCCTATACGGACACCAGTATACTTCCAACGGAAAAAGAAAAACCAAAGCAAAACATATGTCATCCACTAATAGACACCAATCTAAAATGTGGAGCACGCACAAGGTCCGCATCCAAAAGGTAGGACGGGGGTAGGAGGAGGGGCGGCGACACGAGGACCTGTTGAGAGTGGAGGGCTTTCCTAGCTAGCCAATTAGCAGGCCTATTACCTTCTCTCGTAAATGAAAGAGAATTGGATATTACATTGTTGGGAGAGTCTTCGATCTTATGTATCCAATTTGAAAGATGCCAAGGAGGATGGAGAGTGTTTTGTAAGTATTGCGGAATAGTGGCGAGTCACATTCCACGAGGATATTATGCCAATGGCGGGAAATGGCTAAGCTGTATAGCCCAACAAGCTGCTTGTTAACTCGGCTTCTAAAGCATCGGCCGCCACGGTAGGAGAATGGAAGAGACGAGATACACTTGCCATATGGATCCCTGAACACACCACCACACCCAGCACCCGCAGCTGCAAAAGCCCCATCAGTGTTAACTTTAATGAAAGGGGAGGGAGGAACCTTCCAATTAACTAAAATAATCTTGAACTGCTTGGGGTGAAGAAGGGTAGGATAGTGAAGAATGTTGGGGAAGTGCTTCCAAAGTATGATTTTAGTCAAGAAGGCCGACAATTTGTTACCACGGTTAATACTTTTCTCGCTCTCCTCCTCATTTTTTACTTTGTTCCTGTGCATCCGGATGAACCAAGCAATCAAGAATGGGACGACCACTAAATTAGCTTTATTCCATTCGTTGCCAGGCGAGTGGATATGTCCTTCCAATCAAGTAGAATAGTATTTATGTTTAATACATTGATCACTCCCCTCCGGACTTCCCGAGAGAAGTAACGAGTTAAAGAAAAGATGTTGCGGAGATTCGGCGAGCGGTCCCACGGAGGTAGCACTTGGAAGGTCCTCTAATTCCCTTGAGTTTGAGGATGTCATCGGTAGGAAGTAGATGGTGAAAGAGCCTCCGGATGAAGAATGACATGGATGGAGTTAGATAATTGTTCCAGATATGTTTGCCCCAAGTAATGTCGAGCCAATTGTAAATGGTCCGGTAGATATGCTTAGTAAGGTCTGTGGGGCTTACCATTACGCAGATAATTTTGTCGAGGTTGGGAAGTATCAAAATGAATGGCGAAACTCGTTGAGCGAACAATCGATCGGCGAGTTCTCGAAGCTTAGTGAGGGACCAATGATTATTGTCCCAGACAGGTAGCCACAAGGAAAAGCTTGTTGGTTTGTATATGGGATAGCAATCTTCATTTCGAGTGGGCACCAAGTATCCTGCCGGAACATAATCTTCCCTTGACCAAGCTCCCATGTGAAAAGTGATTCGAGCGGATCTCTATTGATAAGCATTTGTTTCCAAATTCTAGAGCAACCTCGGTTTAATTTGGGCCAAGCCGGGGTGGCTATCTTTACAATATTTTCCTGTCAAGTAAAGTGCCCATAGAGACTTCTGTTGTCTGAATTCCACCCATAACTTGCAGAAATTGACTTTTTGCAGATGATGCAACCCTTTGAAACCCAATCCTCCAGCCCAAGTAGGTTTGGCAAGTTTCTGCCAACTTGCCCAGTGCATTTGCTTCCTCTGACCAGACCAAAGAAACCTATTAAAAATTCTTTCAATTTGGATTCTGGAGCTTTTCTTTAAACAAGCCATTTGGAGAACATAATTAGGGAAGGTGGTAAGGATACTGTGAAGTAGAGTGATTCTTCCCCCATCAGATAAATAAGAATTAGCCCAATTTGAGAGTTGGGTATTCAGCTTACCAATGATCTCATCAAAGTGGAGCTGCTTAGATTTCCCCTTGATCAGAAGCACTCCCAGGTATTTCATAGGAAGAGATGCAGTAGAAAATCCAGTATAGCTAGTAATCCAGTGACAGAGGTCAGGCTTGGTGTTACTAGAGAAAATCAAATCACATTTGGATTTGTTAAATTGGAGCCCAGAAATAGTTTGGAATTGAGTAAGGCATTCATTAACTCTCTTGACAGCCAGTTTGGAAGCTCTGGAAAATAACATTAGATCATCAGCATAAAATAGATGGGATATGTTAACATTTGATTTATGATGGTATCTAGCATAGTGGTGAGGGGAAATTTGAGCTTCAAGGAGTCTAGAGAGATAGTCCATCACTAATATAAAAATGGAGGGGGCAAGAGGGTCTCCTCGTTTAAGACCTCTGGTAGCACTGGAAACCTCCCCAAGACCGACCATTTACCGGAATTGAGTGATGATTGAACTTCGACCATCTTTTGATCATTTGGCGGAACTCGGTTGGAAAGCCTCGGCATGCAGCACTTTGAGAATGAAGTTCCAATCTACGGTATCATATGCTTTCTTAATGTCAAGTTTGTATATGATATTACCTCCCCTACATGTTTTGTCAAGATCAAGAAGTAATTCCTGGGCAAGCAGAACATTGTCAGTTATGGACCTTCCTTTCACAAAAGCTGTCTGCTGCGGGCTAATAATTTTGTCCACATGAGGTTGTTATCTCCCCACAATAACTTTGCTAATTAATTTGCTTATCACTGTAGTTAGACTTATAGGTCTGTAATGGTTCCAATTTACAGGAGCATTTGTTTTAGGTATGAGTACAGTGTTAGATGAGTAAAAGTATTGATTAAGATCAATGCCATTAAAGAAACCTTGAACTGCAGCAACCACTTCGGTGTGACAAAAATTCCGAGCCTTTTTATAGAATTCAGACATTAAACCCATCCGGTCCAAGCAGCTTTAGAATTGTCGATGGACTGCAAAGCCGACCAAATTTCTTCCATAGAGGGAGTGTCGGTAAGATGGAGAGAGCTGGTGTAGTTGTGGACATCATTAAACAGATTGCTATCAAAAGGAATACCCGAGCACGGCTTGAAGGTCGAAGCTTTTGAAAAAGGAAACGAGCACTATTGGCAATATCGGTTCCATTAGTAAGAAGTGTCCCTTGATCGAGTCCTGATTGAAAAAATGGCATTGCACTTCCTTTTATACTTAATACAAGCATGATAGTATTTAGTATTCCTATCCCCAAGTTTAAATTTGTTAATAGAAGCTTTACGTCGAGGATTTGGTCTTGCCAGTTGATGTAAGTTAGCAACTTTTCTTGGGCAGCAACAAAATCCTTAAACTTGTTGTGATCAGCTTGGGCAGCAACCTCAGTATTGTTGACCTCCCCTTCAGCTTGGATTACCTCCTTGAAGACATCACCAATGGACTCCCGGCTCCACTTCACCGAGAGCTTTAGCCGGTTTCGTTGTAGGTATTGCAGTTTAGTAAAAGGGTTAGTAGAGGAAATCCCTTTCCAGTTGTCTTGCATAATTTTATTAAACTCGGATGGCTAGACCAAAAGCTTAGGTATCTAAATGGAGGGGAGGAGGTTTGGGGTCTGTGGAGTGGAAATGGTTAAAAGAAGGGGTACGTGATCAGATCCAGCAAAATTAAGATGAGAAATAGTGGTATGCGAGAAATTGGTGGTGCCGGGAATCATTAGCAAAAACCTATCCAGTCTCTCCCAGATGGCCCCTCTTCTCCATGTGAACTGGTTCCCAATGTAGCCAAGATCAAAAAGGCCTGCCAAAAGGATATTATCATTAAATTCAGAAATCATACCTTGGTTGGGAATTCTCCCTCCCAATTTTTCACTTGGAGAAGCTATGCTATTAAAGTCACCCCCCACAATCCAACTTTGATGTTCCTCCTTACTGATTTTTATAATCTCATTCCACAGAGTTAGCCTCTCAGATTTGGTACAGCCAGCATAAACAAATGTTGCCGCAAAGCTATTACCCATCAACTGGAAATGACGATGTAAAAGCTGGGAGTGGTCAACCATAACCTTCCAAGAGAGTTCTTTTACGCAAATCACCCAAATTTTGTTTGTGTAATTTGCATAAAAAGTGCACCAGGGAATTTATTTAGAATTTTAGAATGGTTTTTATGGACCATTGGTTCCAAAAGAATCATACACCAAAGCTGGTGTTTTTGTACAAGTGTAATAATCTTTTTAAGGTGAGGGGGTGTGCCACCCCTCTAATATTCCAACACGGGCGGTTGATCATCAGGAGGTTTAGGGTTGGGTGATGTAGGAGTAGATTTAGATCTGGACCTGGATCGAGTGGTGGTTCTGCTCCTGGAAGGGAGCTGAGGGGATCCATTGTGAATTCTCACTAGTTCAGATTGTTCCTGTGAAGGACCTGTTAATTTCTGCAGCTCAGTAGAGTGATGCTTTTTCTTCTTTGACTTCTGAATTTGCCAGGCTTCTTCCATTTTCTTTTGATTTTCCTCTAACATTGCTGGAGAGGGACTAACAACTGGTATGTGGAGTTTAGCATTCAAAACCTGTCCTGGAAGTACAGACTCTTTGGGTTCTGGTTGTGCTTGATCAGAGGGGATTACATCAATTAGTTCTGAGTTACACTGTTCATCTGAGTGTCATTAACCACTTGGGCGAGGTTGGGTTACACCCTTACCTTTTTCTCGGTTTTTTGGAAGGAGGTCTAAGCCTATAGCATTTTTCCTTAGGATGGCCAAACATCCTGCAGGTGGTGGCAATAGATAGGTTTATTTTCTAGTGTTACTTCCTGCCAAAACCCATCACCATTATCGAAGTAGTAATCCGGATCTTATCGATGTCCAGCGGTGACACATCTCTTTCTATCAACACCTTTGCAGCGAGTAGGGTTACCCATATCATGAGTTGGAGAGTCAACTCTAAGGGGTGTGCCCGAGCCCTGCTAATCCGAAAAATGGAATTGGTGTGGTATAGTTGGATTGGTAGGTTTGGGAAAGTGAACCACAAAGGTTTTAAAGGGGGTTCTTTGGCGAGGTCAAATCCACGGGTACCATTTGATAAGCTTCATAGATGAATTAGCCAGCTGCATAACTTGCATTCCCAACTGACCTTGCATAGTCCTCCTCCTTAGATAGCCTAATAAGGAGGTGCCTTCCATCCATCACCCCCGGCTTCCATTGTCCTTCAAACCGAAGATTTTCAAAATGTCTCTCGACCATTTCCAATTTGGGATGTCCATATTGGAATTGACCCACAATGGTGAACTTAACAGAATCAGCCAGGGCATTCATTTCCTGAGTAGTAAAAACTATTGCAGGTCGACCATCCTTGATGCCCAGAGGTCTAACAAAAGGGCAGTCAGCCCTACCAGCAGCTGCATCATGCAGTATTTGAGGAAAAGTAAGGTGTTCTACAGATTTAGGCCCCTGACTGTTAATGACAGCAGAAGCATAAGTTGGGGGGGTCATCATGGCACTAGAACTAGCCAAAGCCAAAAGGAACGCACCCCAGAAAGAATCAAGAAAAGACCAAGAGTTCAAATCAAACTACCAAACCAGAAGGCAATGGAACAGTAGTCGAATTCAAAACGACGAGAGCCCGGGAAAGCTTTAAACCAACAAAAGTCCTCGAGTAAATCCACCAAAGGGCGATCACCACTTACCTGGCCTGCAACAAGCCCCCACCAACCTGAAAGACACCACCACTGACTCAGCCGCCCCCCAAACAGCTCCATCACAGCCCAAACCTTAGCAGAGCTAAGGCAGCCGCCACCATCTTCTATTATATATATATATATATATATATATATATATATATATATATATATATATATATATATATATATATATATATATATATATATATATATATATATATATATATATATATATATATATATATATACATATATATATATATAGCTATGTATAATTTTCTATCTATAATTTACTTTAACTATTAAATATTTTATAATAAAATTATATTTATAAATAATATACTATACTTAAAAAATTTAGAAAATAAAAAATAATTTTACATAAATATATATATATATATATATATATATATATATATTTATTTATTTATTTATTTATTTAAAATTTATTTAACTATTAATTTTTTTAAAAATAAAATTATATTTATAAATAATATACTATAATTAAAATATTTAAAAAAATAATAATATTATATATTTTTATATATACCGATATATATATACAGAATATATATATTTTTATTTATAGTTTATTTAATTATTAAATAATTTTATAATTAAATTATATTTATTGATAATATACTATATATTTACATTTACCTATTTATATATTTTTATTTAGAATTTATATAATTATTAAACACTTTTATAATTAAATTAAATTTATAAGTAATATACTATACTTAAAATATTTAAAATAAAAAAATAATTATATATATATATATATATATACCGATATATTTAATTTTATTTATAATTTATTTAATTATGAAATAATTTTATAAATAAATTATATTTATAGATAATATACTATACTAAAAAAATTTAAAATAAAAAGAATAATATTAAATAAAATTATATATATATATATATATGTATATATATATATATATAACTATAAATATTTCTTTATTTATAATTTATTTAACTATTAATTATTTTTTTAATTAAATTAAATTTATAAACAATAAACTATTCTTAAAATATTTAAAATAAAAAATAATATTAGATGAATAAATATAAGTATATATATATAAATATATATTTATATATACATATACATATATATATATATATATATATATATATATATAATTTATTTAATTATTAAATATATTTATAAATAATATACTACACCTAAATATTTAAAATAAAAAATATTATATAAATTTATATATATATATATATATTATTTATTTACTTATTTAGTTATAATTTTTTGAACAATTACATATTTTTATAATTAAATTATATTTAAAAATAATATATTATACTTAAAATATTTAAAATAAAAAACTAATATTATATAAATTTATACACACACACACACACACACACACACACACACACACACACACACACACACATATATATATATATATATATAAATATATATATTTAGAAATACATAGAGAGGTTTC
The DNA here is from genome assembly GCA_022702705.1 of Papilionanthe hookeriana x Papilionanthe teres. Taxonomy (NCBI): domain Eukaryota; kingdom Viridiplantae; phylum Streptophyta; class Magnoliopsida; order Asparagales; family Orchidaceae; genus Papilionanthe; species Papilionanthe hookeriana x Papilionanthe teres. The sequence goes on along the minus strand of CM040430.1, from coordinate 56,528,151 downwards.
GAAATCCTTTTACCTCTTTTCTGAGGTGGGGTGGACCCCCAATAGGTGTTAGCTTAGGAGCGGTCCTTCGGATTGAGAAGTCTAACGAGACTTTCTCTTCATTTCCAATTCTGAATCGGATCCTTTACCTTTTCTATACCTTTAAACATTCCGTTCCTAATAAATAAATCCTCTAATAAACGACTCTTTTTATAAACAAATCCTTTTAAAATCATAAATACATCAACGAAAATATGTTCGGACTCTTTCTTTTTCGTTCTAAACTTTACGACGAAAGGAAGTATAATTCGGGACTGACATTTGGAATCTGCCCTGCAGAAAATGACTGCCTCAAAGTTAATCTTCTCCTTCACCAATGGAATGGACTTCACCGTTTACAAGGATGAGCTGCCTGACAATGGGATCATCAGTTTCGGACAAGGATTTGGTAATACAGATATCAAGTTTGCTGATGTCACTCTCTTCACACTAATGGACAAAGTGTTAGAAACTGAGAAACCTCTGATTGAGTTCAACCTGAAATCGACTCAAGAGTTCTCTCCCCTGCAAAGGGTTCCAGCTGAAAGGAGTACTACTGTTCGTAGGAGAACTGTTGTCTCTACCCCCACCGGTCTAGTCATCTCTGCACCTACCCCGACTTCTGCCAAACTGAAGGGGAAGGAAATCCAAGTCTGTGATGAGCCTAGCACCGTGGAGGGTATAGATTTTGCTGCGATACCGTCTATTTTTGAAATTGGGTCCAGTTCGAGAGTTGCACCCCTAACTCGGACACAAAGGAGAAATAGAAGCAGAAAGATCGCCAAGATCGAGAAAGCCAAAGCTGTTGAAGTTGCTTTTCTAGAAGAAACTCCTGAGGAAAGAGTAGAACTGCCTGAGTATATACCTTTGTTGGAAGGGAGCAGGTTTCACCCTCTCTCTGCCGCATCAGATGAAGAAGATGTTCGAAGGATTGCCGCTACACTACCCCGACCAGCATACTATAGTAACTACAAAAGAAAAAGGGTTAAGACTACGCCATTCGCTCGACTGCAAGCTGTGATAGAAAGATTGGCAAAGAAAGAAAGATGCCCTGTGTCAGAAATCTTAAGAAGGATGGGACGGGTGCCAACTAAATCATGCCTTGGACCACGAATAGAGCCTGTTGCTGCCACAGAGAAACTAAAGAAGAAGATAAAAGCCAGTTCACCTGTTGTTGTATCGGGTCTGCAAATTAGGGAGGATACCACCTTCCAGCATATGACCGACAGACCATCCGGTCCTGGGCTTCCAGCAGCAAGAAGGATGGTATGGCAACCTAATACTGGCGAGCTAAGACCAAAATAATGTCCTGAGAAGAAAACTCTCGTCAGGAGACTTGAATCAGAAGAAAGTGCTACTGCAATAAAGGGGACTCCCGGAAAGGAAGTTCAACAACCGTCACATGACAACTGCGAGACCGTGCAGAAAAGGCCACTAGAAGATGCCATGGACAAGTTAAGGACAACCATCTGACAGTTAGCAAAAGAAAGAGAAAAAAAACTAGAAGATGAAGTTGATTCATCAGAATTTATGAATGACGAGTATTTTGAAATCAACATGGTTGAGACACGAGCATCATCAGCTTCACAAGGTGCTCCGGCGAGTTGCGAAAGAGATGAATCGGAAGTGATGAGAGCACGACTTCAAGAGAAGGATGATACAATTTCCCAGATGGCGAAGAGGATGGAAGAGATGCCTGCCGCTTTAGCCACTCTCCAGAGTCAGGTTCAGCCTCAGAAAGAGACACCCCCAAAAATTATCCATATTATAGATGGAGGAAAAGAGATCAAATCCGTCAATGGAGACGAACAACCAAAGAAAGATCCTACACAAAGCATGATTCCAGAAAAGGACATTAAAAACATGGTTGAACGAGTGGTGCGAGAAGCCCTAGCACAATCTAGGAATAGAACTTCTATTCTGACGGGTAGACCTTACTCCGAAGAGTTTGATGCGGTCCAATAGCCAAAAGGCTTCGAACCACCTCTGTTCAAAACTTTTGATGGTACCAGAAACCCTCAGCAGCACGTTGCACATTTTCGTGCTAGTTGCTGCAATGTCGGTGGGAGTGACGCTTTACTCTTCCGACAGTTTTTCAGTAGTTTATCAGGGATTTCCTTCGACTGGTACGCAGAATTGTCGAACGGTTCAGTAAAGACCTTTTCAGAACTAGAGAATCTCTTCATTATACGGTTTGTCGGGGCTCAGCACCACATCACTATTGGTGATCTAGTGGTGGAGCAACAGAAACCGAACGAGACTTTAGTGGATTACATACTTCGATGGAGGAATTTAAGCATGAAGTGTGAACCACAGCTTCAAGAACAACATGCAGTCGGCATCTTGCTCAAGAGTATCCATGGCCCGATAGCACTTCTCCTTAAAGGATTTACAATCAAAACTTTCGAGAAGTTGCTTAGCAAGGCCGGGAGCTTGCAAGAGGAGGCAAAGCAGTTAAGTTTTGTAGACAAGATCGATAAACAGAAGCCTGTAAAAGCATTTGAAAAGAAATCTGGAATCATCGCATCAGTAGATAAGGGCAAGCAGCAGGTTCAGATATAGCCAGAGCGGCCACAGCATAGTTACTAACCACCACAACGGACATACCAACAACCACCACAGATCTATCAGCAACCTCAGCAGGGCTATCAATAGCCTCGAATGAGCTATCAGTCGCCTCAGCATTATGAACAACCGCCTTGTCTACAGCGTACCCTGAAAGATTTGTTGAATAGGGAATATCCATTCAAAACTGAAGCAATAGAGAAGATGTTCCGTAGCTTAATGAAGACACCAGATTTTCAGCTGCCAGAGCCCAAAAAGCCGGAAGAAGTCAACAAGAAAGATTATCCGAACAATTACCGTTACCACCGGATGCTCGGACACAAGATAGAGGATTGCATCACTTTCAAGAATTGGATTCATGACAATCCCCGAAAAGGGAACATAACGATCCCGAAGGAATACATGAAGGAACCCAAAAAGGAGGTTCCGTCAATTTTATTTCGACGGATCCTATTGTTCCGATAGACCCTTACATGACCGATGATGGATGGAATACTGTCTGGACAAAATCATCGAAGAAAATTTTGGATCATATCCAGACCACTTCGGTACGCGCTTCAACTCAGAGTTTGAAACCTGTCGAGCCGGCACTATCACTTGTGATTGAAGAACCGCCCCAAAAGGAAGAGAAGATCGTAGAAGAGAAGAAAACCGAGGCTCCAAAGGGTAGACTAGGGGCTGCTTATCCTAGGATGGTTGTTTCCAATTCGCAGGAGAAATCCCTCGAACTCCTAACTCTGTATGATTATCTGCTTGCCTCGGCGGGATCTTATAATGATAAGGGTTATGGCGTTGGCTACGTTTTGACTGTTTCTAACGATTACGTAACTAGCAATAACCGGCTTAATCCATATCTCGATTCCAATACAAATAACGATTCTTAAATCATACACAACCTCGATGACCATGACAAAGAAGATGTTCACAAAGGAGGCTACGAAAGCTCGACAAGCAACAAGTCCATTTGTGAATTCTGAGGAGCTCCTATCACTATAGAATTAGAACGATCAGACATCGAAGCAATTTCAGAAGAGCCAGTTGTTCCGATTCAAGAGGAGACACTGGTAAATTTAGAAGAGATAACAGAGGTCAATCTAAGAAGCGGAAATGTTCTACCCCCGAGAATGGGTCCAAAGGATAAAGGAAAACAGGTGGTTGCTCAGGAAGAGTTAACCCCAGCAGAGGAACTGTCCATTCGGGAAGAAATAGAGGAACATTGTAATAAAGTGGAATACAACGTGCTAGCCCATCTTAGGAAGCTACCGACGAAACTAAGCATATACGACGCTCCGATCCTGTCAAAGGAGATGAGGGAAGTTCTGATCAAGGCTTTACTTGATCCAGAGATTTGTTTAGCTCAAATGGCCGGTAATTCCTTCGACGAGGTTCGCTCGTTAAGAGAACAGCGAAGTGTTACCTTCACGGATAATGATCAATTACTGGGAACATCTGATCACAACCGACCGTTATACATTTCAGTCACTATTGGAAAGTTTATGCTCTCGAGAGTGTTGGCTGATCCTGGAGTATCAATCAACATAATGAATCCTCGGACTCTAGCATATTTGGAAATTGATGCTCGCGAGCTTGAAGCGGACAAGATGCTATTAAGAGGATTCGATCAAAAAGGAGAAATAGCTCTTGGATCGATAACACTACTAATGAAGACCGGTGATTTAGCAAAGACAACCGCAAAATTCCACATAATTGATTCCGACACATCATTCAACGCTCTACTTGGGTCGGCCATGGATCCATGAAAACCGGATGGTACCGTCATCTCTGCACCAGTGCATAAAGTATTACGAAGGAGGGGAACAGTGCATCAAAGGTGATTTGCAACCGTTCTCCGTGCATGAAATTGGAATTCATGAAGATGCAGCCTACTACGAGCTTCCAAAGAAAATAATCTTTTCCAAAAATACCATACCAAATGAAGCAAAAGAAATTTGATACGATGAAGAACCTGAAGTTCTAGTTCAACAGTTACTCACCACTCCCTTACGGCGAGATGGTGAAGATTTCTCCAGAACTCGCACCCGAGGTCGAGGCCAGGGACGAGGACGTGGAAGAAACGGTGGAGTAGTTGGACAGAAGAAACTAGTCATTGATGTTGATTGGGAGAACAGTTCCGAAGAAGAAGAAGAAATTGAGAAAGAAGCAGCGACAATAAGTCAGAAGGAACCACAATTCATGATTTCTCTCGAAGATGAAAAGAATGAAAATTATAAATCAATGTATGAGAAGATTAACTATTATGTACATACTATGACCACGACCCCGTTCTTTTCTAATAAAATCGAGGTTATGGTGGTCAAGGAAGTGCATGGTGGTGGTGCTAAGCCGATCAAGTTTTACCATAGCGCTTCTTCTTCCAAAGCCGAAAGTGATGTACAATCTGAAGATGTTACTTCATCTGAATTAATGGAACTACCTTTTGAGTGGTATTCTCATTGTGTTCAAAATTTAATTCAACGTGGAGTCTTACCTCGATGATGGACAAAAGGTCAATCACAACATTTTGAAAAATTATGGAATAATGCCAGTCGGCCTCCCAATTCAAAACATGGTCTCAAATTCGGCACGGTAGGGTCTGTTGACGATACTGGATTTTTCTTGGTTGTCACTTGCGAACCTAATAAAGACTGCTTGGAAGCTTCAGAAGACCTCGAAGATCTACCAATTGGAGACGCTCCACCAGAATTTGAAGAAGAAATCAAATCTAGAATAGATAAGTTAATGGAAGTTAACTTAGGTACTAGCGAAGAGCCTAAGCCTACATTTGTTAGCTCCTTACTTAATAAAGAAGACTCCGAAGACATAATCAAGTTATTAATGGAATTCAAGGACTGTTTTGATTGGAGTTACGACGAAAAGCCAGGATTAGCTCCAGAAGTCGCAGTTCACAGGCTAGGAGTGGATCCTACTTTCGTTCCAGTCAGACAAGCTCCCAGAAGAGTGCATCTAGAAATTAAGCAACAAGTAATAGCCAAAGTTAAGAAGCTAATAGAAGCTAAATTTTTCCGTGAAGAACAATACCCAACTTGTTTAGCCAACATGGTACCAGTCAGAAAGAAGAATGGTCAGATCAGAATCTGCGTGGATTTCAAAGATTTGAATAAAGCATGTCCAAAGGATGAATTTCCACTACCAATTCCAGAATTGATGATCGACATTGCTTCAACACATGAAGTCTTCTCATTTATGGATGGATCATTGGGATACAACCAGATAAAGATGGCACCAGAAGATGAAAAGCACACGGCATTTAGAATGCCGATCGGAGTGTATTGCTACACAGTAATGCCATTTGGACTAAAGAACGTAGGAGCAACATACCAAAGAGCGATGATGAAGATTTTTGATGATCTCATTCACAACCAAGTCGAGTGCTACGTGGATGATGTGGTCATCAAAAGTAAACTAAAGGAAGATCACCTGTATGATTTGAGAATTGTTTTCGAGCGACTAAGACAATATAATCGTAACATGAATCCCTTAAAATGCGCCTTTGGCGTCACCTCCGAGAAATTTTTAGGATTTATTGTCTGACATCGCGGGATTGAAATTGATCCGGAGAAGATTAACGCTATTTTAGAACTGCCTCCTCCCAAAAATTTGAAACAACTACGATCCTTTCAAGGGAAGTTGGCATATCTTCGACGCTTTATCTCGAACTTGTCAGGTAGGTGTTAGCCCTTCTCGGCATTGGTTAAAAAGGACGCCAAATTTGTTTGGGATGAGAAATGCCGCGGCTTTCAAGGACGTTAAGCAATATTTAATGACACCTCCTCGTCTTAGCAGCCCCGGTCTCGAGTAGATCGTTGATACTTTATACCGCGGCTTTAGACGATTCTCTCGGAGCCCTGCTAGCCCAGGTCAATGACGAGGGAAAAGAAAATGCTCTCTACTACCTAAGCCGTTGTCTGATCCCGATGGAAGTAAAGTATCCTCCGATTGAGAAGCATTGTTTGGCCCTGATCTTCACCGCTCAAAAGCTCAGGCATTACATGCTTTCTCATAAGGTCAACCTTATTTCGAGAATTAATCCGTTGCAATACTTGATGACCCGACCGACGCTTTCTGGCAAACTTGCCAGGGGGTCGATGATACTATTGCAATTCGACATAACTTTCATTCCTCTTCGCGCCGTAAAGGGACAAGTCCTAACAGACTTCCTCGCAGCACACCCTTTGCCTGCGGATTCGCCTCTCGACGATGATTTTCCTGACGAGCAGATAATGAGCCAAGAAGACCCTGATGATCGACGTTGGGAACTATACTTCGACGGTGCATCCTCAGCACAGAAGAACAAATAATTGCAAATGATAGTGCCTGGTAAGGCAGGAATCAGACTAATCTTTATAACACCGGAGCAGGGGATGTTAAGATACTCCTACCACTTAACGGAACCGTGTACAAACAACGAGGCAGAATACGAAGCCCTTATAACCGGATTGGAATTAACCATTCAGATGGGAATAACAGACATCAACATCTACGAAGATTCTCAGTTGATCATTCAACAGGTCGCCGGACAGTATAGAATTTTAAAGCTAAGGCTCGAGCAGTACTTTCAGTATGCCATGAAATTGTTGGAACAAATTCCAAACGTAACAATCTACAAGATTCCCAGAAAAGAAAATGCTCTCGCCGATGCTTTAGCCCGCCTTGCAAAGGAATTGGCCTGCTTGCAGGACGAGTCAGTTGAAGTGTCAGTTCAAGGACGACAGGTCCTATTACAGCTCGACATGGATACAGTACACAAATCAGAAAAAGCAGAAGAATCAGTGGCGGCAATAACAAAAAATATAGAAGATTGGCGGCAACCATTAATAGACTACTTGCAGACAGGAAACCTGCCTGACGATAAGTCGTTAGCCGATCAAATCAAGAAAAGAACTTTGTCTTACGCACTAATAAACAATACATTATACAGAAGGTCTTTTGATCAGATGTGGCTAAGATGCTTGAGCGGGTCCGGGGCTCGTGAAATCGTCAAAGAAGTGCATTCAGGACTTTGTGGCGCTCATCAGTCGGGTCCGAAAATGAAAATGAAGATTAAAAGACTAGAGTACTACTGGCCCTCAATGATGACCGACTGTATGAAAGTTGCCAAAAGTTGTCACCAGTGCCAAGTGCATGGAGTGGTTCTACACCAACCTCCAAATGTGCTACATCCGACAATCGCGTCGTGGCCATTTAAGTGTTGGGGCACAGATATAGTGGGTCCGATAGAACCGCCTTCTTCAAGAGCACATCGCTTCATTCTTGCAGCTACGGACTACTTTTCTAAATGGGCGAAGCTATACCATTCGGAGAAGCAAAGGCACACCACGTGCTACAGTTTTTCAAGAACCAAGTTGTCTACCGTTTTTGGGGTACCGCGTAGGATCATTTCAGATAATGGGTCTGCATTCAAAATTACAAAGATCAATAATTTTGTTAGAAGACACGGGATCGATTGGTGATACTCAATGATCTACTACCCAAGAGCAAACGGCTTGGCCGAGGCTTTTAATAAAACTCTCATTCAAATTTTAAAGTAAACTTTGGACGACAACAAGAGAAATTGGCATGAGAAGTTGTTATAAGCCTTATGGGCCTACGGGACGACTTTTAGGACTCCTACTCAGTCTACGCCTTACGCTCTAGTGTACGGGTCCGAGGCCGTCTTACCCCTAGAAGTTCAGCTTCCGTCACTCCGAATTGTAGTTGCAGAAAAGATCACTACAGAAGAAAATGTCAGATTACGACTGGAAGAATTGGAAAGCTTGGAAGGGAAAAGACTTTCCGCGCGGTAGAATTTGGAACTGTATTAAGCCAAGATGATCCAGGCCCAAGATAAACTGGTCTGCCCAAGAACTTTCAAAGTCGGTGACTCAGTTCTTGTTCTCAAGAGACCTATCCTTGCACACCACAAGAAAGGAGGTAAGTTTGAACCAACATGGGAAGGGCCATTCGTGGTCGAGACAATCTACTTTGGAGGTTCCTACCAACTGTGAATTTCCGTGGAGAACGACCATGCTTGCAATCAAGGGACGATATTTAAAGAAGTATTACGCAACTTGATGTTTCGAAGGGTGGCCTCTAAAGTAGAATCTTATCCCTAGAAACACAGGTGAAGTAATCACTTTGTGACTGGGTCCAAACCCCAAACAAAATAAAATGGATGATAAAAAAAAATCTAATCAATGAAAATGTTGAAAAGAAAACATGGGAAATCGTAATAATAAAATGCCAATCTTTCCTTTTAAATCCATTCATTCCTAATATTTTCTCATCTCTTCCTACTTTCTTTAAATTTAAAAGAAGTGAATAAGAATTTTTAAGTGTTTTTCTTATTATTCTTGTTCTTAGTACAACCCCTGATTCTTTCCTTATTTTTTCGAAGGGAAATGTCGAACGAGTGGTTGGTTCTAAACTCTAGAAATGGCGTGAGTCTAGCACTTGATGAAAAGAGGGTGAGGGATGGAGCAGTGAAAGAGATTGACTCAGACTTCACACCAGCCAGCTTACAATACGAAGAAAATGATTGGATCCCAGTTGATCGAGAAGAACTTCACAGCCAGACAGTGATGAAAATGGGTGGCCCGAGCCACCAATCCAGCAGCAAGAAAAGAAAAGCAAACGCCGCACATGCAACCGGAGAAGATAAGAAAATTAAGTCCGTGGTTGCCACAGCAGAGGGTAGGCTTGTCAGTGCCACGCCCGCAGATATTCAAGGGGTAAGGAGAGCTACTCTTACTGCTACTCAGCGAAAAAATAAGAATCGTCGCATTCGCAAAATGTTAACCAAGTTAGCAGAAGATCAACATAAACAGACAGTGAATATCGTTAGTGCAAATGCTCCAAGGAGACCAGTTCGTCAGGAACCAGTAAGAAGCAAGTCAACTCCAAGAAAGTCGGAACCGATAAAAGAAGAACCAAGGAAAGTAGAAATAGAGTCAGTACCTCGACGCTGAGTAGATGTACCAGATCTGAAGAGTCTTGTTGCGAAAGCAACCCCGAAGGATGTCCCTACAAAGACTATCCCCAAGGAGCCGAGACATGCAGAAGAACGTGTTGGGGTTGAATCATACATCCCACAGTATGTTACTAGACACCGAGGACTTCAGATAATCCCGGAATACGAGCTGGAGAAAATGCAACTAGTTGAGAAGAAAACCTTTGAATACTTTGAAAGAATTGGAAACAAGAGGGTCAACATTTTAGACGGCCTCGAGCTGCATACAGATGTATTCTCAGATTACGAGCAACAACAAATTGTAGACTGCATCCTCGAATTACAGAAAATGGGCCGAGCTGGCCGCCTGAGAGAAAAGACCTATTCAGAACCCCAAAGATGGATGCCAGGAAAAGGAAGAGTTACAATCCAATGCGGATGTTGCTACAATTTTGCCATAGACAGAAAGGAAATCCACCGGGGATACTCCGTCGCGAGTGAGGCGGATCCGATGCCAAGAATCATTAAGAGAATGGTGAAAAGGGTGATAACATGGAGGGTATTGCCCGCGATTGCATACCCAACAAGTTCGCATTATTAACATCTACAAGGAAGGCGACCGCATACCTCCACATATAGACCATCATGACTTTGTTAGACCCTTCTGCACAGTGTCATTCGTCAACCAGTGTAATATCATGTTCGGATCTAACCTCCGGATTGTAAGCCCCGGTGAGTTCCGAGGGCCGGTGGAGATACCACTATCGGTAGGTTCCGTCCTGGTGTTAAAAGGAAATGGAGCAGACATTGAGAAAGCATTTCATTCCAGGAGTGCCTGTGGAGCGGATGTCAGTTACTTTTAGAAGAATGGATGATAGAAAAATGCCTTACCACTTTCAGCCAGATCCAGAATTGGAGAGTCTCCGGCCCTACGAGCTGTGAGTTACATGGGAAATAAGCACACCTCCAATACACATCCATGCGACATTCCTGCCAAGGGTGGCTTGGAAGGTGATGTTATTGCCCATGTTTCTTACTATTCAGACATGGATTTTTGACAGACGCTTTTGGATGGATGACCCATAAATTTATATTATGATATTTTAATTTGATTGCAACGAAGCCAAAAACTTAACCCCGCTATATTATATGTATAGAATTGTAATTATTTATGTTGTGGATGCTAAGCAAATATACGTATCATATCAAGTAATACGGGGCTCTAGTGGAGTCCGTGTTATCGATCCCACGGGGAAAGAGAAAATTAAATAACGACTAATTTTAAAATAATAATAATAATGATAATAATAATAATAATAATAATATACGAAAATTTGGAATTCTGAATTTAAGCACAATAAAGTAAACTAAGTATTTTAATTAGATAAATTAACTAAGTAGAAAATTAATACGAATTGCAAGTGCGGGAAATAAAACTAATTGCTAAATAAGTCTTAACTATTCAGAAAAAGTATCTTTCCCCTTGTTTAGAAATTTAAATGATTGATGAATTTAAATAGATAATGTTAAGGTATTGTGACAAATAGGAGCATTCCTATTCTTTACCCTTTGGTCCAGGTGTAAAGAATATTGACTAATCCTATGTTTGATTACTGAATCTGCGACTAGGCTGGGAGGATACCGACTGCCACTTCAGAGCTCCCACGTTCCCCTCGCCTGAGGGCTAACATCTACACTTCAGCTCTCAAACAATAGGACCGAATTGAATATTTTAGTTTGTCACACTAAAATGCTCAATTCTACACCCAGTGATATTATTTCCCTATTTATTTGCACCCTCCTTCCAAGGCTTTTGAATTCCCCGAATATCAGATGTAATTTTTACTATAGTTGATAATCAACATATTTTAACAAATCAAATGGCCAGTTTGAAAAGTAAATTAAGTTTTAAGTAAAAATTATCACAATTTATTAATATATAAAAGTATCTTTATTTTAATTTCATCAAGTCACTTAATTTCATAAACAGAGAGAAAGACTAAATAAACAACTCAGAATGCATGGAAACTAAACTACGCATGGATTTCATTTAATGTTAAAAACAATAAATACAAATACTTATCTTAATTTATCCCCAAGCAGACTCCTCGCAGTTCCTTTGACTCTTCCTTCCAGTACAGTAAAACTCACTAAAAACTCACTAACTCACTCAAGATCTCTCTAAGACACACACTAAGACACAAAACTCGACTTGACACACTTAGAACACACAAAATAACACACTAAAGACTTAATTTCGGCTTCTATATATAGAGGTGAGCAAAGGACCAAGAGGTGTGTAAGCATCCCTTCAAAAAGTATCCAGGTTCAATGTATCTGCATCATGTGAACTAGCTCGCCGTCGGCGACGAACTACCTCGCTGTCGGCGAGGCTTCTAGAAGATCTTCAAACCACTCTAGCTCGCTGTCAGCGGGCTCGGGCTCGCTGTCAGCGAGACAGTTATAAATTCTTCAGAATTTTCTTCTCGTAACCTCGCCGTCGGCGGGCTCGATCTCGCGTCGGCGACTCAGCACAAATTGCATGATTTTGCTCCAAATTCGCTCATTTTTATGATTTTTGCTTTTATAACCTAAATTCTTCATTCCTGCAATAAAATAAAGAAAATACCCTTCTTTAAAGTGCAATTTCATCAAAAATAGGTATGAATTTCTTAATATATTTTTCAGGGATCAAAATCCCCCAAACTTACTTATTACTTGTCCTCAAGTAATTTTAGTACTACATAAAAATAATGAGTTTTATAATAAGATTTTTCAATTTAAATAACTATGAATTAGATTAATTAATATCATAATAAAGTTAAACAAAAATAATTCATGTAATTTAATTAATCTTATAGAAATAAATTATTTAGTCATCAAGTCTAAGATTTCTAGCTTACTATTCATTTCAGGAATGACTATATTTAAAAGAAAAACTACTTAAGATATTCATATGATAAGAAATTCAAGAAAATACTATTAGGTAAAATTCTAATCCATAAACATAAGTTTGGAAACATCTAAGTTTTTCCCTTTAGGTTAAATCAAATGAAACCAATTTTTGATAAGGCATCTCCTCAAGCTTCTCCTCTTTTTTTTTTTGCATGAGGATTACTGTATCTGGAGAGCCTGTTAATAATTTTGAACTTTATTTTCATCTTCCTAAATTTGAAACTTAGGAATATTTCTTAGCTTATATATACTTCATAGTTTTTACTTCATTGATTTTCAATCTTTTCTTCTTCACTTGAATACTTAAGAATTTTAATTTTAGAATATAGTTTTCCTTACTAAAAATAGTTTACTATATTCTTATTCCCTTTAACCAAATATTTTATTCTATTTAATTAATTAAAGTACTAGAAATATTTCATTTAACCTTTTATAATAATTAAATAAAATAATTCATATTAAATCAAATTGAAAAATTTGCTATAAAAATCATTTTTATAATAATTTGAAAATAGAAATTGAGAACAAGTTAATAACTAAATTTTTATTTTACTCTCCCCCAAACTTAAATTTTTATATCTATTCTAAATAATGAATAAGAAGGAAAGTAAATAAATCATACCTTTGAAGTTTAGGTATTTCTTTTTTCTTTGAAATTTTTGAAGGCTTTTTCATTTTTCATTGAACCTGTACTGTTAGTATTCTCCATATATATATAACAATTTAAGGAAAATGCAGGGATAAAACCTAAGATAAGTATTAAACACAACAATTAAAATAACTCTACACTACACATATGAATTACTAACATATTAAAAACAATTGAACTAACAGATTAACAATTTTAAAAACTTAAAACAATACAAAATAAAATAAAAACATATTAAAGAAAACTAACATCCTAATTAACATAAAAACAAATGCAATTAACTAACACAAAAACAAAAACTAACTACGATAACAATCCAAGCAAATTAATCTAACTAACATCCAATGTCTCAAAATAAAGTACTGAATATTACAAACATATACGAATCCTCGACATAACTTACATCAAAACAAATAAAATACATAAATTCCTAATCTTCGACATCAAAGTCCCAAACTATATCATCCCCTCCTTGATCCGTAGAGTCGCCGAGAAGGCTGAGCAGGGTGATACTGAGTGTACCTGGGGCATTCTGGAAAGACAACATCTAAATCTCCACTCCTATAACGACGTTCAGCTTCATAATATGCAATCTCGTATTCCGAATGTCGCTGGAGGTATTCACTATCATAATCATGTCTCCTCTCCAGATTATCAATCCTTTGATCAAAACGATCAAACCTTCTCCCCATGGTCTCTCCAACCGCTCAAAACTCCTCCTATGCGGAGTCAATTCATTCATCAGATCTTGTAAGGTAGGGGTGGTAGGCTCAGGAGGTCCATAGCTAGTAGAGGGTATATCTCTACTTGATTGAGTAAAATAACTTCTTACTCCTTCTCTCCACCCTTCATGGGACTCATACTTCTTAATGTTAGCAGCTGTAAGTGGTTTCATAGGTTCCACCCATTCTTCATCATCTCTAGCCTCAACTCCAGAAAGTTGGCAGAGTGCAAAATCAATCCAGGGTGGCCCAATCCAGCTCCACTCTCATTTCAAGGAGTAGCCAGGATATTCTGAAAAATAACTCTCTCGATGTTGATGCTTCTGTTATTCTGAATGCAGAAATTCATAATTTTTCTATCTCGTGTTACCTCACTATGGTGATATGTGGGTAACAGAGTAGAACAAATAAAGTAATGCCAGGCTTTGGAGACTGCATTTAATTTGGAAAGAGGAAAATTCACTCTTTCCTGCTGCTTAATTTTCCATACTCGGTCCCATCAGTGAGAAAGTTAATGACTTCCTCCAGTGGTCCTTCCATCGTTCCAAAAGTTTCATCTCGCTAAAGTGCGAGTCATGAACTTCATAGAATGCGTTAATTCTTACAGCATTGAAATCTACAAAAAACCCTCGTACCTTTACTGGTGCATCTTCAGCGACAGTCAAATTGGCATAAAATTCTTTCACCACTTCTACAATTCGCTCTATACCGAACATAACGGAAATTTTCCCAGCCTCGTTCCTTTATAATCCGCTCTACTTCTCCTCCCAGATTTTTAAATACCCGATCCGCAATGCACTTTCTTCCTTGTATATTTTCAAAATATTTTTCTTGTGCTCGTGCATTGATGAATCGGTTTTCGTCGAACTCTACTCGACGTTTTTGTTGTGGAGCCATTCGATCGATCTGTGAAAATCATAAAAATTTTCACTAAACTTAATAATAATACTAAGAAGGCTTCCTACAACATTTGTAAGCAATTTAAATCAAATTCCATGGATTTCCACCGAATATTTCTTCCACATTTTGATTTTTCCCAAAATTTGCAATGTGGTGAAAATACAAGGTGAAAATCAAAAATTTTTGCATAGGAGTGAAGCTCATACAAAGAGAAGATGAAATCCGGTGTTTTTGAGTGATGAAATCGCTTCAAATCCAAGATCTCTCAAGCCTTAGGTCAGTTTTTGCGAAAATTGGAGGTTGGGGATGATGAATAGTGTTTTTGACCGGTCAAATATATGTTTTTTTTCCGACCTCGCTGTCAGTGAGATTTTTCTCGCCGTCAGCGAGCTAATATTTTTCAGAACCAAAAACTCTTGGGAAAAATCCGCTGTCGGCGAGAAATTCTTCGTTGTTAGCGAGATCGATCTAGCTGTCAGCGAGATCGATCTAGCTGTCGGCGGGATTTTTCTCGCCGTCGGCGAGATTCCAAAAATTTAAATTTCTGAAATTCGTCACTCATTTTCGTCCTTGATTTGTCTTATATTATATTTCCGATCACATCATTTATTAATTTAATATGAAGATTAGCTACTTATACACAAACAAATTCACACAACACAACAAATTAACTTTAATATTGAAATCCATGGGATGTACAAACTAACATAATTTTTAGACTCTATAATCAAACTTTAAACTTCAATCTTTACTATTAATCAGCATCGCAAACCAAACCACGACACACTAAATGCTGATACAAAACTATGACGCATATCTCAATTAAGTTTGAGATATTCAAATCATCACTCCACACATAATAAAAATCTAAATCAAATCAAATAACATAAACATAAACATACTATGGAAGTCTTTACTACTACTCTTCAAGGTCAGAATCTTCATCTTCTCTGATATTTTTGATATGACGATGATGCACAAAAAAGTTATAGAAAGGCCTGAAGGGAAATTCCGAAGCAGATTCTTCAGTGATCCAACCCTTACGTCTCGCAAATGAAGAAAGCTAGCTTCCAAGTGTCCGGAATGATCGAAGTGTTCCTTCATCCTCCAGATCAATGTGATCAAATAAATCGGATATATTGTCGATTAAATCTCTCACATTCTGTAGTTCTTTCTACATTCCATTAATTTTCTTCATAAGTAACTCCGTTTTATCTGAAATAGGCCTTGCTATAAGATGATTCTGTGAAGCTCTATCAGAGATAAATGTAATGTCTTCATTATTGTCCAAAGTAAGGAACATATCTGTAGGATGAAGCGGCTTCCAAGGTAACAGAACCTTTTCCCAAGCTTCATAAGAAACACAGTCCGACCGCATAATGCAAAAATAGTAGATGGGTGTCCTAGTCCGTGAACTGACCCATGCACAATTAAACCCAATGCAGACTTAACAATTATTGATCCCACATCAATAGGCAATCCAATTTGAATATAATAATTCAATATAACGCATTCTTTCGAAACCTTGTTTACCCTCATAGTAGGTAACAATTTAGATGAGATGAAAAAGTGCCGATTGCTTCGAGACGGGATTCAAAAGTGATGCAGAGAAACTAACATACCCGTCTTCACGCATTTCCCAATCTTTCGTTTCATCAGTCAGATATCGAAATATCTCATTCATATTAACCGAGAAGGCACAAAATTTGAATAGTGACATACCGGGGTGTTTTCTATAGAGAATAACTCATTTACTCTTGATGGAGTAAACGTCACCCATCTTCCTCGGACGTAGATATTCCCATTGTTGATCGCATGTAAGTTAGAGTAGAACTCTTTCACAACTGGAATAACAACAGCAGACGTAGTGTAACAGAATACCTCCCAGTGCCGCTGTGCGATCATTTCTTCTATCTTTGTAGTGGAATTCTCTAATCCTCGATTGACAAATCCCCGTTCCTTGATAACTCTTTTCTTTACCAAAACCTTGTTGAAGATCCGCTGCTCTTCCACACTCACAAATTTCCTTCGGTTAAACACTCCAGATTTAGAAGAATCTAAGAATTCGGAGGCCATTATGGTGAATGGAATGAATTCTAGTGAAGAAGGCAGACTTAGAATGGTTTAAGAATGGTTTTTCACTAAGGATTTGGTGTTGAAACCGTCCAAATTGGCATTTTAAGTATATATAACTCATTTTTATAACTTCCTCGCTGTCGGAGAGAAGTTTCTTGCCGTCGGCGACTCAGTTATAAAAACTGCCTTTCAGATTCTCGCTGTCGGTGGGCTCGTTTCTCGCTGTCAGCGAGCTTATAAATAAACTGAATTAAATTAGGCGCGAACCTCGCTGTCAGCGAGTATCGACCTCGCCGTCGGTGAGATTTTAAAATAATGTCCAATTTTGCTCTAAATCGAATAATTTCTTTTCTCATCATAATGGTTCGAATATGTGATGATTCTTAATAATAATTGAGTAGTAAAGTTTCAATAATATAAACTAATTATTAAGATACAATAAAAATAGATAACTAATATGGGTTGCCTCCCATAAAGCGCTTGGTTTAACGTCATCAGCCCGACCTAATTTCAATTATTAATCAGGTTGACTAAGCATTAAAACCTCTTTATAGTTAGGTCATATACCTTCGAAATATGGTTTAATCTATGTCCATTAACTTTAAATTTATGTCCAGTTTTTGGATCTTCGATTTCTATAGTTCCGTATGAAAATATTTGAGTTATGGTGAAAGGTCCTAACCATCGAGACTTCAATTTTCCAGGAAATAATTTCAATATAGTATTATATAGCAAAACTTCCTGTCCTGGTTCAAAATTTCTCTGATTAATCTTCCGATCATGCCATAATTTCATCTTTTCTTTATAAATCCGATCATTATCATATGATTCATTTCTTAATTCTTCCAATTCATTTAATTGCGGCAATCTTTTCTCACCGAGCTTCCTTCATATTATAATTAAATTCTTTAATCGCCCGATATGCTTTATGTTCTAATTCAATTGGTAAGTGGCATGTTTTTCCATATATAAGCTCGTAAGGAGTCATTCCAATCGGATTTTTATAAGCGATCCTATAAGCCCATAATGCGATTGTCTAATCTAATAGACCAATCTAACCTATTTGGGTTTATAGATTTTTCTAAAATATGTTTAATCTCACGATTGGATACTTCAGCTAATCCGCTAGTCTGTGGATGATAAGCAGTGGATATCTTATGAGTAATATTGTATTTTTCTACTAGTTTGTGAATGTATTTATTTCTAAAATGAGTTCCTCCGTCGGTGATAATCACTCTCGGCATTCCAAATCTAGTAAAAATATTTTTCATCAGAAATTTTGAAACACTCTTAGCATCACACCTAGGTAAAGCTTGTGCCTCGATCCATTTGGAAACATAATCAACAGCTACTAATATATATGAGTTTCCAAACGAAGGAATAAAAGGTCCCATAAAATCTAATCCCCAAACATAAAAAATTTCAACTTCTAATATAAAATTTAGAGGCATTTCGTTTCTTCTAGATATATTTCCTACTCTTTGACATTTATCGCAAGTTTTAATATATTTGTATACATCTCTAAATAGAGTAGGCCAGTAAAATCCAGATTGTAGAATCTTATAAGCAGTTTTATCAGTCCCAAAATGTCCTCCAAAATCGAATCATGACATTTTTGAATAATTGGTTCAGTTTCTTCATAAGGTACACATCTTCTAATAATTAAATCCTTACATTGCTTATATAAATATGGTTCAACCCAAAAATAGGTTTTCGTATCATGGATGAATTTTTTTCGTTGTTGCAAAGTTAGCATAGGTGGTAAAATATTACTAACTATATAGTTTACTATATCGAGCATACCATGGTATTTTCCACTCATTGATATTATATAGTTGTTCATCAGGAAAACTGTCTATAATTTCATTTTCAATATCAGATAATTCATGATTTTCTAATCTTGATAAATGATCCGCAATTTGATTATCAGTTCCATTCTTATTAACGATCTCAAAATCGAATTCTTGCATTAATAGCATCCATCTAATTAATCTTGGTTTGAAATCTTTCTTTTGCATTAAATATTTGATAGCGAGAATGATCGGTATGCACGATACATTTTGTTCCAATCGGATAAGGTCTAAATTTATTAAAACCATATACTACCGCTAATAATTCTCTTTTTGTAATCGTATAATTTATTTCAACATCATTTAGAGTTTTACTTAGCATAGTATATAACTTTAAAAATCTTTTCATATCTTTGCCCAAGAATCGCTCCTACGAGCATAATCACTAGCATCACACATAAGCTCAAATGGTTTCTCCCAGTTAGGTGAAACTATTATTGGTGCTGTAATTAATTTTTCTTTTAATTGTTCAAAAGCATTCAGGCATTCGATTGTAAATTCAAATTTCTTATCCTTTTCGAGAAGTTGGCATAAAGGTTTAGTAATTTTTGAAAAATCTTTTATATAGCGTCTGTAGAATCCAGCATGTCCAAGAAAACTTCTTACCCCTTTTACCGTAGTTGGAGGTGGTGATTTAGCTATAACTTGAATTTTTGCAGGGTCTACTTCCATGCCTTTTTCCAAAATTTTATGTCCTAATACAATGCCGCCAGCAACCATAAATTGACATTTCTCCCAATTTAGAACTAAATTTGTTTTCTCACATACTTCTAATACTTTTTCAAGATGAGTTAAGCATGTGTCAAATGATGTTCCAAATACAGAGAAATCATCCATAAATACTTCTATTTCATTGTCAATTAACTTACTAAATATAGACATCATACATCTCTGGAATGTTGCTGGTGCCTTACATAATCCAAAAGGCATTCTTCGAAAAGCAAAAGTTCCATAAGGACTAGTAAATGTAGTTTTCTCTTGATCCTCAGGAGCAATTTATATTTGATGATAACCGGTGTATCCATCTAGAAAACAAAAATACATATGTCCGGCTAATCTATCTAACATCCGGTCTAGAAATGGTAAAGGAAGTGATCTTTCCTGGTGGCGCATGTTAATTTCCTATAATCAATACATATACGCCAACCAGTAACTTGTCTTATAGGAATAAGATCGTTATTTTTATTGACGATGACTGGTCACTCCTCCCTTCTTAGGAACACGATGAATTGGGCTTACCCAAGCACTCTGTCGAAATAAGATATATAATACCATTATCTAACAATTTTAAAATTTCTTTCTTAACTACTTCTTTCATTATTGGGTTTAATCTCCTTTGGGGATCTGCTTTAGGTTTATGTTCATCATCTAAAATAATTCTATGCGTACAGATTGAAGGACTAATTCCTTTAATATCTGCTAAAGTCCAACCAAAAGTTTTCTTATATTTTTTTAAAGTTTCTAAAAGTTTTTGTTCTTGAGACTCGTTTAATGCAGATGAAATAATAAGCGGTAAAGTTGAAGAATTACCTAAATAAGCATATTTCAAATGATCAGGTAATATTTTTAGCTCAAGTTCAGGAGGTTTAATAATTGATGGAACTATATTCTTGTCAGTGTTTTCAGTATTATCCAAAAATCCAAATTTTTCATGAATATAATTTAATTCTTCATTATTATCTTCAATTAATTCAGTATTTTCTTTTTCTAAATTATCTTCATGATATTCCTTAAAATGTTCGCGTTGTAATTGTTCAAGTATTTCCATCCGAAAACATTCATCATCTTTTTCTAGCGCAGGATATTTCATTGATTTTGCAATATTAAAGGTAACTGTTTGGTCATTTACTCTCATAGTTAATTCTCCTTTTTGAACATCAATCATAGCTTTTCCACTAGCTAAAAATGGTCTTCCTAAAATGATAGGAATTTCTTTATCTTCCTCCATATCTAAAACAATAAAATCTACTGGGAAGATAAATTTATCCACCTTTACTAACACATCTTCAATAACTCCCTTAGGATAGGTAACCGAACAATCAGCTAATTGAAGGGTTACTGAAGTAGGTATAATTTTTCCTAATCCTAATCTCTTAAAAATCGATAGAGGCATTAGATTGATGCTTGCTCCTAAGTCACACAAAGCTTTTCCATAAAATTTTTCTCCTATAGAGCAGGGTATAGTGAAACTACCGAGGATCTTTCAATTTTTCGAGAAGCTTCTTCGAATAATAGCACTACACTCTTCATTAAGTGCGACTGTTTCATTATTAGTGAATTTTCTTTTCTTATTTAGAATATCTTTCATAAATTTTACATAATTTGGCATCTGATCTAAAGCTTCGACAAAAGGTATATTGATTGTTAATTTCTTTAGTATTTCAAGGAATTTAGCAAATTGTTTATCTTTTTTATGTTGAGCTAGTCGTTCGAGAAATGGTGGTGGAGGTGTTTCAACAGAAATTTTCATAGGTATTAAAGGATGTTCCAAGTTTGAATCTTGTTGAATTGTTTCCTTTTCAATTTCCACTTCCTCATTTTGGCTTTTAAGTTCTTTTTGAATTTGAGGTTCTAGTTCTTTTCCACTCCTTAGTTGTATTGCTCTAATTTGTTCTTTTCCTTGATCTTTAAGATTTATTTTCACATTACTAGGAAAAGTTCCAGGTATTCTATTATTTAGTGCAGTAGCAATATGTCCAAGTTGAGTTTCGATATTTTTAATATATGTTCCTTGAATTTGTAATTGATTTCCTTGAATTTGTAGTTGATTTCCTTGATTTTGTAGTTGATGACCCATATTCAAAATTAATTCATCCATAGATAATTTCTTATCTTTGAATTGAGGGTTATTGTTATTAAATCCAGGTGGGTAATTAGGTTTATAGTTTGGATTTGCTTGCTTAGGTTGATTCATCCATTGTTGATTAGATGTGTTATTCCAATTAAAATTTGGATGAGTTTTCCAACCAGGATTATAATAGTTTGAATAAGGATTATTAGTTCTATTATTAATAGCATTTAAAGTTTCATAATTAGATTGAGATTCTATGATTTGTCCAGATGAGTTTTCTTCTAAAGTAGGAGAGTAGTTCATTCCAAAATGATCTAATTTCTTATATATAGCAACAATTCGAGAAGCTAACATAGATATTGCATCGTTTTCATGAATGCTGGCTATTTTTTTTGGATTTACTCTATCTGCAGGCCATTGGAAATTATTTGTTGCCATTTCTTTGATTAGTGCATAAGCTTCATCAAATGGTTTAGACATTAATGAACCTCCGATGACGAGCATCGATGATTGATCTTAAAGATCCCACTAATCCATTATAAAAGGTTTGAATAATCAGCCAATCTGGTAGCGCATGATGTGGGCATTTCCTAAGAAGTTCCTTAAATCTCTCCCAAGATTCATATATTGATTCTCCATCTATCTGACAAGAAGAAGTTTTATCATTTCTAAACTTAGCGAGTTTTAGATGGTGGAAAATATTTGGATAGAAATTTTTGTGATAATTCTCCCCAAGTTTTAATAGATCCAGGTGCTAATGAATTCAACCACATTTTAGCCTTATCCCTTAATGAAAAAGGAAAAAGTCTAAGTCTTATAGCATCGTTAGATACTCCTTGATATTTAAAAGTAGCACAAAGTTCTAGAAAACTAGCAAGATGTAAGTTATGATCTTCGATAGGTGAACCACTAAATTGATTATTTTGTACCATTTGGATAATTACAGGTTTAAGTTCAAATGAATTAAGCAGCTACATCGGGGTTTTGAATAGTTAAATGAATTTCATCCGATGTGGGGTTGGCATAATCTCTTAATGGTCTTTGTTGGTTCATATTTTGAATTTCGGGAATATTCGCCATTTGTGTTAAATTTATAGTTTGTTTCTTTTGTTTTCTAATTCTTTTAATTGTACGCCCTAATTCAGAATCGTAAGATATTAAATTTTCATTTCCAAATTTGCGCATACAATTTTAGAATAGATGTTAATTTATTTATTATGATTATTTTAAAATAGTCCGTTACTCTAGTAAATTTTTCTTACTTTCCCCGGCAACGGCTCCAAAAACTTGACCCACAAATTTATATTATGATATTTTAATTTGATTGCAACGAAGCCAAAAACATAACCCCGCTATATTATATGTATAGAATTGTAATTGTTTATGTTGTGGATGCTACGCAAGTATACGTATCGTATCAAGTAATACAGGGCTCTAGTGGAGTCCTGGTTATCGATCCCACAGGGAAAGAGAAAATTAAATGACAGCTAATTTTAAAATAATAATAATAATGATAATAATAATAATAATAATATACAAAAATTTGGAATTCTGAATTTAAGCGCAATAAAGTGAACTAAGTATTTTAATTAGATAAATTAACTAAGTAGAAAATTAATACGAATTGCAAGTGCAGGAAATAAAACTAATTGCTAAATAAGTCTTAACTATTCAGAAAAAGTATCTTCCCCTTGTTTAGAAATTTAAATGAGTGATGAATTTAAATAGATAATGTTAAGGTATTGTGACAAATAGGAGCATTCCTATTCTTTACCCTTTGGTCCAGGTGTAAAGAATATTGACTAATCATATGTTTGATTACCGAATCTGCGGCTAAGTCGGGAGGATACCGACTGCCACTTCGAGCTCCCACGTTCCCCTCGCCCGAGGGCTAACATCTACACTTCGGCTCTCAAACAATAGGACCGAATTGAATATTTTAGTCGTCACACTAAAATGCTCAATTCTACGACCAATGATATTATTTCCCTATTTATTTGCACCCTCCTTCCAAGGGTTTTGAATTCCCGAATATCGGATGTAATTTTTACTATAGTTGATAATCAACATATTTTAACAAATCAAATGGCCAGTTTGAAAAGTAAATTAAGTTTTAAGTAAAAATTATCACAATTTATTAATATATAAAAGTATCTTTATTTTAATTTCATCAAGTCACTTAATTTCATAAATAGGGAGAAAGACTAAATAAACTACTCAGAATGCATAGAAACTAAACTACACATGGATTTCATTTAAAGTTAAAAATAATAAATACAAATACTTATCTTAATTTATCCCCAAGCAGACTCCTCGCAGTTCCTTTGACTCTTCCTTCCAATACAGTAAAACTCACTAAAAACTCACTAACTCACTCAAGATCTCTCTAAGACACACACTAAGACACAAAACTCGACTTAACACACTTAAAACACACAAAATAACACACTAAAGACTTAATTTCGGCTTCTATATATAGAGGTGAGCAAAGGACCAAGAGGTGTGTAAGCATCCCTTCAAAAAGTGTCCAGGTTCAATGTATCTGCACCATTTGAACTAGCTCGCCGTCGGCGACGAACTACCTCGCTGTCGGCGAGGCTTCTAGAAGATCTTCAAACCGCTCTAACTCGCTGTCAGCGGGCTCGGGCTCGCTATCAGCTAGACAGTTATAAATTCTTCAGAATTTTCTTCTCGTAACCTCGCCGTCGGCGGGCTCGATCTCACTGTCGGCGACTCAGCACAAATTGCATGATTTTGCTCCAAATTCGCTCCTTTTTATGATTGTTGCTTTTATCACCTAAATTCTTCATTCCTGCAATAAAATAAAGAAAATACCCTTCTTTAAAGTGCAATTTCATCAAAAATAGGTATGAATTTCTTAATAAATTTTTCAGCGATCAATGGATCAACAAGAATCTTACACAATCCGTTTTGGATTTACATGGATTGCATGAGACATTAAATTTTTGAGAAAATTGTCATCACCATTAGATCAAGTTGTATGATGTATTTTCAGCAAGTTGGAATGAAAACGACTACGTCATATTTTGCCTTCACCTCTTTTTGTGCAAATTGACTGAGAAACGCCATTAGAGTTAAATGAACTTTGAACGAAGAACAGAAAATAAAAGAAAATGAATGAGAACTTTTCCTAAAAATCTGAATATGAAAATGAACTTCAAATTCACATGAACACTAAGTTAACAACAAAAAATAAAATGGGATCGTTAAAGGACAAACAAAATGAATCTAAAACTACGAATTTAATTTCAATCTCAAACCTCTGACTCGAACCTTTCAGTTCTTTCCTCCATCAAAATCTGTTAGAAACTCTTTTGAAATTTGAATATTCTCTTCGACTTGTCGTTAAGTCAAAGTCTTTTCAGCTTGGCACGCTTACCGATTCATTTCAGTTCTCTTTCCTCTGTGTTTTAGAGGATCAACTAGTTCTGTTGACACGGAGCCACGAACTTTGTTCGATTTGGTTATGATGGCATAAGACTGGGTACCTCTTCATACAGATAAATTTCTCAGACTGGTACCAAAATCCAGTTCTCTTCCTTTCGAGGTCGGTACCAAATTCTGACTCTCTTTCGAATTGATACCAAATTTCAATTCTAAGTTTCCAAGACTGGTACCAAATTTCAGTTCTCTTCCATTCAAGGTTGGTACCAAATTCCGACTCTCTTTCGAATTGATACCAAATTTCAATTCTAAATCTCCGAGACTGGTACCAAATTCCAGTTGTCTTCCTTTCGAGGTCGGTACCAAATTTCGACTCTCTTTCGAATTGATACCAAATTTCAATTCTAAATTTCCAAGACTGGTACGAAATTCAACTTCTCATCCTTCGAGGTCGGTACCAAATTCCGACTCTCTTTCAAATTGATACCAAATTTTAATTCTAAATTCCTGAGACTGGTACCAAATTCCAATTCTCTTCCTTAGAGGTCGGTACCAAATTTTGACTCTCTTTCAAATTGATACCAAATTTCAATTTTAAATTCCCGAGACTGGTACAAAATTCCAGTTCTCTTCCTTCGAAGTCGGTACCAAATTCTGACTCTCTTTCAAATTGATACCAAATTGCAATTCTAAATTCCCGAGACTGGTACCAAATTCCAGTTCTCTTACTTCGAGGTCGGTACCAAATTCCGACTCTCTTTCGAATTGATACCAAATTTCAATTCTAAATTCCCTAGACTGGTACCAAATTCCAGTTCTCTTCCTTCGAGGTTGGTACCAAATTCCGACTCTCTTTCGAATTGATACCAAATTTCAATTCTAAATTTTTGAGACTGGTACCAAATTCCAGTTCTCTTCCTTCGAGGTCGGTACCAAATTCCGACTCTCATTCGAATTGATACCTAATTTTTGATTCATAACTTTCTAGACTAGTACCTAAATTTCGGTTCTCATTTCGAGGTCGGTACCTAAATTCCGACTCTCTTTCCAAGATCGATACCTAAATTTCGATTCTCTTTCAGGATTGATACTTAAATTTCAATTCTCACTCTCTCGAGATCAGTACCTAAATTCTGATTCTCATATTTTTTCCGTCGATACTTAAACTCTGATTCTCACTCCGAGGCTGGTACCTAAATTCCAGTTCTCTTCGCATTCCTGAGGTTGAAACCCAGGTTTCAATTCTCATTTCAAATCCAAATTTCAAATTCAAAATTTCCTTAAATTGATTTTAAATTAAACTTCAATCGAAATTGAAACTCAGAACAAATTGAAATCTAAACTCACACATTGAAGCTTGAAATTTAAAAGTAAAATGAAATCTAAATCGAATTCCCCAGATCTTGTGATTTGGAGTTCACCTCCATTTTCATTCCCCAGCGAGAGTTCAGGAATCTCCAGTCTTGGAAATATACCTGATACTCCCCAGCGGAAATTTTTCTCTACTCTGTTCTAAGTGTGTCACTTAGACGTCTGTGTTGGTTTTGTTGATCTCTTCGGTCAATGCCAATACATGCGGTGTGCTTCGTCAGCACACCACACCTATTGGGGGTCCATTTGTGGACCTCAATTTTGGTGAGGTCTTTTGCTTGTCTCTTTAGTACTTAGGATCTAGCCTTACGCTTTTCCTTTGACTAATCTTAGAGGACTAGAAATGGAACCCACCATTTAGAAATTCAAACTACTTCTTAACTCCCTGCAAACCCCACAAGCTTGATTGTAGACCCCTAATCACCTAGAGGGTTGAAATCAAATGTGGAGGTTTAAAGGATGAGTTCCCTATAAGACTTTTGGCCTTAGGAATACCCTGGATGGCCTGGTCTGGTGAGGGTTGACTTGTACATACACTACACTCTCACACACATTCCTAGTCCTAAAAACACACTCTCACCCAACTTGACTTCCTGACTCATGTAGGTAATTCATATGGATGGTCCTTAACACCTAAGCCCCTAGCTAAGAGGGTTAGGAACAACATAGTGAATGCCTCAAATGAGTTCTCTCATGGCTCATATGGGCTTAATATGGCTTCATGGCTCAACCAAAATGATTCCATTTCACTCACATTTGATCAATCTTCTTTTTTTCAAAATTTCAGTTTTTGACCCCCGGGGCCTCGGACCCACCAAACCTACCAAATACCCTTGAAATGACACAAAATTTGCAAAATTATCTAAATTACCCAAGATTCCTCAAAATTAATCCTAAACACTTCCCACCACTCAAATTGACCATCTTTGGCCAAAAATACCAAAATTTCCAAAAATGCCCCTAAACCCCCAAAATTACCAAAATACCCTTTTACCCCAAAATCCAAAAATTCTAAGAATTCTCAGAAAATTCCAGAAAATCCCAAATATTCTTAATTTCATTTTGTTCAACTACACTATGGGCCAATTTTTCCAATTTACCCCACTTTTTCCAAAATCCCCAATTTGACCCATTTTTTTAACCCAAGTGAACCCAATGTCAAACCAAACCACCCCAATTGACCTCAATTTTGATACAATTCAATCATAAACTTCAATTCAATATCTCCAATATCAATTTAGACCAAATACAAGTCCAATTTTATTGACATTTGGGCCCAATTCCAATTTGGGGCTTAAGGCCCAATTTTGACCCATGATCCAAACCTAGCCCAATTCAACTCCAATTGGCCCCAAATTGTTTATAAAGCCTTCCTAACATCCCCATAAACAAAAAACTAACTTGATTTGCCCAAAATTTGAACCTAAACTCCACCCAAACCTAACCCAAAACCAAAATCCCTTAAATTGACCTAAGCCCAAACCTAACCCAAATGGGCCCAAATCCCAAAATTAGAGCCCAACCAAAGTTGAAAACTCTTTGTAACACTCCCACAAAGATTTTTCAACATTAAATTTACACCAAATTCAACCTTAGCCCAACCTTCGCCCAAGTTAGCCCAATTTGGCCCACCTTGGCCCCTTTACCAAAAAAGCCCAAATTCAACCCAATTCTACTCCAAATCACACCAAATTGATTCCAAACCATTCATGAAACATCCCTAAAATAAACCCAACATTTATTTGGCATGGTCTTTTACAAAATTCTTCATCCAAAAGTCCATTTTGAAATATAAAGGCCCAACCATTTAAGTCTTTTAAAAAGCCCACTTCCACCAAACCCAAAAGCTCAAAAATTCATCCAAAGCCCACATGACAATTCCTTCTCATCGCCCACTTGATAAAATCATTCCCTAAAGTTTGAAACTTATGATTAAATCATTCCAAAGTAGGCTTTATCCAAATTCCCATCAAAATGCCAAAATTCCTAAAATCCATTCCCATGAAATTGACCAAGCCATTTCCCAAGCCAAATGTGAGCCAAGAAGCCATGCACAAGCCACATGGGAGCCATGAAAGCCTTGGACTCCTCACCAATCCATTAATGGTGAGAGAGGGGAACCCTTTCTTAACCAATGATTAAGCCATTTTTACCCTTTCCATGATTCCCCCTGACCCAAAAATAATCTAAATGATCTTGATGGAGACTTCTCCACTCCAATTCAGCTGAGCCATATGATTCCCTTCAGCCCAAATCAGGCCTTGGTGGGTGCACCAAGCCCATTTCTATGGTTGACCAAACCAAGTTCAAAAGAGCCTCTTCCCCCATTCCATTTAAATCAAAACCCTTTTCACATGGCAACAGTCAATTGAGATCACAAACCTCAAGCCTTGACCTTCCTGACCATGAGGGTGACCAGACCCTGCCTGCCAGCCGCCTAGGTCGCCGGAAAATGTCATGCCCAAGAGCTCCATGTGAGCCAAAAATTCAAAACTCACTCGTCGAGTCATCCCAACCCCAATGGCCATTAGTGCTCTTCTTCTCCTCCCCCGAGCGACTAATCCCGCCTTCAAACCCCCGGGAAGCCCTCTAGCCATTCCTATATATATATATAATAAATAATATTATATATTTATAATTTTTTAACTATTAAATATTTTTATAATTATATTATATTTAAAAATAATATATTACTTAAAATGTTTAAAATAAAAAAATAATATTATATAAATTTATATATATAAATCTATATATATTTATATATACACATATATATTTATTTATTTATATTTATTTAACTATTAAATATTTTTATTTAATAGTTAAATAAATATAAATAAATAAATATATATGTGTATATATAAATATATATAGATTTATATATATAGGATGGTGGCGGCTACCTTAGCTCTGCTAGGGTTTGGGCTGTGATGGACCTGTCTTGGGGGCGGCTGATGCTGTGTTGCTGTCTCTCAGGTTGTTGGGGGCTGGTTGAAGGTCTGGTAAGTGGTGTCGATCTCTCGTTGTGTTTGTTCGTGAAGAAGGTTTGGTTTGAGGCTTTCCCGGCTCCTCCATTTTGAATTTGCACTCATCGTTCCATTGACCTGTGGATTGGTAGTTTGCACTGAAATCTTGTTATTCACTTCCCCTTCCTGGTGGTTTGTTTTCTGGCGATGGCAAGCTCTAGTGCCACTAAGACCCCCCCTTCTTATGCTTATGTTGTCAGCAATGGTAAGGTTCTTAAATCTGTAGAACATCTGACTTTTCCACAAATACTGCATGATGCAGCTGCTGGAAGGGCTGACTGCCCCTTTGTTAGACCATTGGGAACCAAGGATGGTCGACCAGCTATTGCCTTTACATCTCAGGAAATGAATGCTCTTGCTGATACTGTTTTGTTTACCATTGTGGGTCAGTTCCAATATGGACATCCCAAAATGGAGATGGTCATGAGGCATTTTGAAAATTTTCGGTTGAAGGACAGATGGAAACCAGGGGTAATGGATGGAAGGCATCTCCTTATCAGGCTATCAAAGGAGGAGGACTATGCAAGGCTATTGGGAATGCAAGTGATGCACTTGGCTAATTCATCTATGAAGCTAATTAAATGGTACCCAGGTTTTCACCCTGCTAAAGAACCTCCTTTAAAACCTATGTGGTTTACATTCCCAAACCTACCAATCCAATTATACCACACTAATTCCATATTTCAGATTAGCAGGGCATTGGGTACACCCCTTAGAGTTGACTCCCCAAATCATTATATGGGTAATCCTGCTGCTACAAAGGTTTTGATAGAAAGAGATGTGTCATTGCCAGACATTGATAAGATCTGGATTACTACTTCTGATAATGGAAATGGTTTTTGGCAGGAGGTAGCATTAGAAAATAAACCTATCTATTGCCACCACTGCAGGAGGTTTGGACATCCTAAGGAAAAATGCTACAGGCTTAAGCCACCTACCAAAAAGCCAGCTAAAGGTAAGGCTGTAACCCAAACTGCCCAAGTGGTTAGTGACCCCTAGGTGAACATTTGTGGTTCAGAATTAGATGCTGAAATCCCCGCTGCCCACGTACAACTCCAACCATCAGCCACAGATTTAGAACCTCCAGTACCTTTACTGGATGCTGAACGTCACCCAGCAATTGACTGTCCTCCTCCAGCACAGTTAGAGGAAGATCAAAAGAAAATGGAAGAAGCCTGGCAAATTCAGAAGTTAAAGAAGAAGAAAAAACTTTCAACTGAGCTGCAGAAATTAACAGGTCCAGCACAGGAACAATCTGAACTTTAGAAAAATTATAATGGATCCCCTCTGGATTCTTCCAGGAGTAGAACCACCACAAGATCCAGATCCAGATTTAAATCCACTCATTCATCACCTAACCCCAAACCTCCAGATGATTAATTGCCTTTGTTGGAATATTAGAGGGGTGGCACACCCCCTCACTTTTAAGAGATTATTAAATCTTTACAAAAAACACCAACTTTGGTGTATGATTCTGTTGGAACCAATGGTCAATAAAAATCAATCTAGTATCCTTAACAAATTCCCTAGATGCACGTTCTATGCTAATTCCACTAACAAAATTTGGGTAATCTGTAGAAAAGAACTTTCTTGGAAGGTTATGGTTGACCACTCACAGTTTGTACATTGTCATTTTCTTTTGGAGGGTAACAGCTTTGCTGCCACGTTTGTTTATGCTGGCTGTACTAAAACTGAGAGAAGAACACTTTGGAATGATATTATTAAGATCAGTAAGGAAGAACACCAAAGCTGGATTGTGGGAGGAGACTTTAACAGTATAGCTTCTCCAAGTGAAAAATTGGGTGGGAGAGTGCCCAACCAGATTATGATCTCTGAATTTAATGACAATATCCTTATGGCAGGGTTGTTTGACCTTGGTTTCATTGGGAACCAAATCACTTGGAGAAGAGGGGCCATTTCGGAGAGACTAGATTGGTTTTTAGCTATTGATCCCTGGCACCAGAAATTTCTGCATACCACCATTTCTCATCTTAATTTTGCTGGATCAGACCATAGACCCCTCCTTTTAACCATTTCCACTCCACAACCCCAAATTTCCTCTCCTCCTTTCAGATATTTAAGTTTTTGGTCAGGCCACCCTGATTTTAATCGTATTTTGCAGGACAACTGGAAAGGGGTTTCCTCTTCTAACCCTTTTACTAAACTTCAGTACCTCCAACAGAAATTTGCTAAAGCTCTGAGAAAGTGGAGCTGGAAGTCCATTGGTGATGTTTTTAAGGGGGTTATCCAGGCTGAATGGGAGGTCAACAATACTGAGGTTGCTGCCCAATCTGATAATAACAGGTTTAAAGATTTTGTTTCTGCTCAAGAAAAGTTGCTGACTTACCTTAACTGGCACGACCAAACTCTTAGTCAGAAAGCTTCTATCAATAAATTTAAGGATGGGGATAGGAATACCAAATATTATCATGCTTGTATCAAGTACAAAAGGAAGTGCAATGCCATTTTTTCCATTAGGAATGATCAAGGGAGACTTCTTACTAACGGAACTGAAATAGCAAATAATGCTGTCTCATTTCTTTAAAAGCTTCTGACCTTCAAGCCAGGTTCAGGTATCCCAATTGATAGTAATCTGTTTAATGATGTCCACAGCTACACTTACTCTCTTAATCTTACTGACACTCCTTCTATGGAAGAAATTTGGTCAGCTTTGTAGTCCATTGACAATTCTAAAGCTGCTGGCCCTGACGGGTTTAATGCAGAATTCTATAAAAAGGCATGGAGTTTTTGTCACACTGATGTTGTAGCTGCAGTTCAAGGATTCTTTGATGGCATTGATCTTAATCATTACTTTTACTCCTCTAATACTGTGCTTATCCCAAAAACTAATGCACCAGTGAACTGGAATCACTAGACCTATAAGTCTAACCTCTGTGATTAGTAAAGTTGTCAGCAAAGTTCTTGTTGGGAGATTACAACCCCACCTTGACAAAATCATCAGCCCTCAGCAGTCACCTTTTGTGAAAGGAAGGTCCATTGCCGATAATGTTCTTCTTGCCCGGAATTACTTCTTGATCTTGATAAAACCCGTAGGGAGGTAACCTTATCTACAAACTAGACATCAAGAAAGCATATGACACTTTAGATTGGAACTTCATCCTTCAAGTGCCGCATGCCGAGGTTTTCCACCCGAGTTCCGCTAATCGATCAAGAGATGGTCGAAGTTCAACCATCATTCCATTCTTGTGAATGGCCAGTGCTGGGGTGGTTTCCAGGAAACCAGAGGTCTTAAACAAGGAGACCCTTTATCCCCCTCTATTTTTATTATAGTGATGGACTATCTCTCTAGACTCCTTGAAGCTCAAGTCTCTCCTCACCACTATGCTAGATACCACTACAAATCAAATGTTATCATCTCCCATCTGTTGTATGCTGATGATTTGATGTTATTTTCCAGAGCTTCCAAGTTGGCTGTCAAGAGAGTTACGAGATGCCTTACTCACTTCCAAAATATTTCTGGGCTCCATTTTAATAAGACCAAATGTGAATTGATTTTTCCCGGGAACATCAAGGCCGATCTCTCTCACTCGGATCACAAGCCACACGGGATATTCTACGACCACTCTTCCTTTGAAATACCTGGGTGTGCTTCTAATCAAGGGGAAATCTAAGCAGCTACACTTTGATGAGATCATTGGCAAACTTAATACCCAACATTCTAATTGGTCTAATTCTTATTTATCAACTGGAGGCAGAATCACTCTCCTACATAGTATCCTTACTAACTTCACTAATTATGTTCTCCAAATGGCTTGCTTAAAGAAAAGCTCTAGAATTCAAATTGAAAGGATTTTCAACAGGTTTTTATGGTCTGGTCAAAGAAAGCATTTACATTGGGCAAGTTGGCAGAAATTAGCCAAACCTACTTGGGCTAGAGGTTTGGGTTTCAAGGGTTTACAATATCTTCAGAAAGTCAATTTCTGCAAGTTATGGATTCACTTCAGACAACAGAATTCCTTATGGGCACTTTATATGACAGGAAAATATTGTAAGGATAGCCACCCAGGTTTGTCCCAAGTTAAACTTAGTAGCTCTAGGATTTGGAAACAAATTCTTATCAATCGGGATCTGGCTCTCTTTCAGATGGGAGCTTGGTCATGGGAAGATTATGTTTTGGCAGGACACTTGGTGCCCACCTGAGATGAAGATTGCTATCCTCCATACAAATCAACAGTTGTTCCCCGTGGCTACCTGCTGGGACAACAACCACTGGTCCCTCACTAAGCTTCAGGAATTGCTGACTGACTCTTCTGCTAAGCAAGTTTCTACTGTTCACTTTGACAGATATTAACCTGACAAAATTATCTGGCAGAATGGTAAGCTCCACAGCCTCACTAAGAATATCTACCAGACAGTCTACAATTGGACTGCCATTACTTGGGGTAAACAAATATGGAACAAATATCTTACTCCCTCCATGTCGTTCCTCATCTGGAGGTTTTTCCATCTCCTCCTTCCTACTGATGACATACTTAAAATCAAGGGTATTAGAGGACCTTCCAAGTGCTACTTGTGTGGGAATAGTGCTGAATCTTTGCAACATTTATTCTTCAACTGTAGGTTCTCACAGGAAGTCTGGAGGGGAGTGATCAATTTGCTAAACCTTAACACTCTCCTACTTGAATGGAAGGACCTATCCACCTGCTGGCAGCACTGGCAAAAAGCTAATTTAGATGTTGTTCCATTTCTGATTGCTTGGTTTCTCTGGATGCACAGGAACAAAGTAAAATATGCGGAGGAGAGTAGTAAAGTCTTAACAATGGTGGGGAACTGTCAGGCCTTCTTGACCAAAATCATACATTGTAAGAATTTCCCCAATATTCTTAACTATCCCAGCCAGGTCCACCCCAAGCAGTTCAAGATTTTGTTACTAAACTGGAAAGCTCCTACTTGCCCTTTCATTAAAGTTAACACTGATGGGGCCTTTTCAGCAGTTGGTGCTGGGTGTGGTGGTGTGTTCAGGGATCCAGTGGCAAGTGTGTCTACTTCTTCCATACTCCTACTGTGGCAGCTGATGCATTGGAAGCTGAGTTAGCTGCTGTGTTTTGGGCTATTAATTTGGCCATCTCCTGTCATTGGCAAAAGGTCCTTGTGGAATGTGACTCTGCCACTCTTCTACAATACTTGCATTACACTCTCCATCCTCCTTGGCATCATTCCAATTGGATAAATAAGATCAGAATACTCACCCAACAAAGTAATATCCAGTTTACTTTCATTTATAGAGAGGGAAATAGGCTTGCAAATTGGCTTGCCAAGAGGGCCCTCAACTCCCAGCAGGTTCTTGTTTCTTTTGTCCCTCCTCCCATCCTGTCCTACCTCATGGATGCAGATCTTGTGCAAGCTCCACATTTCATACTGGTGGAAAATGTTAATTTGTCAGATTGATGCTTCCCCTATTTTTGCTTTTTTGGTGGGTCTTTTGTTTCCTTTGTGTTTTGGTTTGGTTTCTTTATAGGGGGTATACTGGTTTATTATAGAGGTAGAGATGTGTAGCATTACTTCCCACTATAGTTTTGGTATCTTCATCGGCTTTGTAACCTCTCTCATCATTAACATGTAGGGAGCTAGCCTAGCTCTTTTTTTAAAAAAACAAAAAAATATATATAATATTATTTTTTTATTTTAAATATTTTAAGTATAGTATATTATTTATAAATATAATTTAAATATAAAAATATTTATTATTTAAATAAATTATAAATAAAATATAAATATATGTATATATAAATAAATAAATAAATAAATAAATATATGCATACACACACACACACAGATATATATATATATATATATATAATACTATTTTTTATTTTAAATGTTTTAAGTATAGTATATTATTTATAGGTCAAAGATTAACCATCTTGACCAAAGTTGACTTTTTGGATAGAGATTGGTTTACTGGGTCAAAAATTGGTCAATAGGTGAAAAATTGACTCTTTTAATCAAAATTAACTTTTTGGACAAAGTTCACATATTGGGTCAATGGGTTGGTCATTGGGTTAAGGATTGACAATTTTGACCAAAGTTGTCTTTTGGTTAAAATTTGACCTATTTAAGTCAATGAGGCGGTCAGTTGATCAAAAATTGACAATTTTGAGCAAAATTGACTTTTTGGTCAAAAGTTGACCTATTGGGTCAATAGGTTGGTCATTGGATCGAGGATTAACTATTTTGGCAAAAGTTGACTTTTTAGTCAAAAGTTAAAAATTTGGGTCAATGGATTGGTCATTGGATGAAGGATTGACCATTTTCACCAAAGTTACCATTTAGGTCATTCTGTCAGAAATTGACCATTTTGATCCAATTTGACTTTTTGGTCAAAAGTTGACCTTTTGGGTTAATGAGGTGGTCATTAGGTCAAAAATTATCAATTTTGACCAAAATTGGCTTTTTTGTTCAAAAGTTGACTGTCGACGAATGGAAAGAGATTGGGGGTGTAGAATGTCGATATTGAGGAGTTGCCATCTAACTTATAGAAGCTTACTTTTTTATTTTAAATATTTTAAGTATAATGTATTATTAATAAATATGATTTAATTACAAAATTATTGAATAATTAAAAAAATGATAAATTAATAAATATATATTTTTATAAATATATATATTTATCTATGTTTATATATATTTATATATAAATTTATATAATATATTTTTTTATTTTAAATATTTTAGTATAGTATATTATTTTTAAATATAATTTAATTGTTAAAATATTTAATAATTAAAAAAATTATAAATAATTAAATAAATAAACAAATATATATATATATATATTATAAATAAATAAATAAATAAATAAATAAATAAATAAACTAATAATTAAATAAATAAATAAAAATTAATA
Source organism: Papilionanthe hookeriana x Papilionanthe teres (assembly GCA_022702705.1). Classification (NCBI taxonomy): domain Eukaryota; kingdom Viridiplantae; phylum Streptophyta; class Magnoliopsida; order Asparagales; family Orchidaceae; genus Papilionanthe; species Papilionanthe hookeriana x Papilionanthe teres. Next base: position 56,492,009 of record CM040430.1, on the reverse strand, counting down.
TGTATGTATATTTGTAAATATATAAATATATATATAAATAAATAAATAAATAAATAAATAATTATATAAATATAATTGTTGGCATATTTTTAGGTTTTAATTTAAATATATAAATAATTTAGAAAGTAGCATTTGATTTTTAAAATAATTTTAAATTTGAAAAATTTTTAAGATATGAAATCAAACTAATCTCACACCTCAAATAGTTTATATAAACGCGCGCCGTATCACAAATCATGTATCTTTTCCAAAGAATAGACGCACTGCTTGATGATGGGGCTCGATTAAATAAACAAGAAGATTTGTCACATCCGTTTGGTTTGCGAACCAATTTTATAAGCCGACAAGTTCCCCTACTTAATATAAAGGAATTAAATAGGGTTTATATTATCTGGGTTCTTAAAGTTCCCTATAAGGGCAAGCCCCTATAGTTAATTACATCTTAAATGACGGGAATCATTTAAGAAAACTCTTGATAATGATCAGTGGTTTTGCTCTCAAGAATTTCAAAGTTTAAGGTTTTCGAAGAATTGAATTTTGGTGATTTCAATAGGGATTAGCTCAAATTTGGAACAGTTTATTTTAAGGAGTCCAAAGGAAGAGAAGTAGGAGAAGCTGAGGATCCAAGAAGAATCTTGGCAACTTCCCAGACTATCCTATGGTTTGGCTTCAATTTGAGAATTTATTTAATGTTTCAATCCTGCCAATTTTAATTAATTAGGACTTATATTTATATGACATGATCATATAAATAACCCTGAAGATGTGAGTGTTTATGTCGTACCAAACAACTACCTCGGAATCCTAAGACCGGTTAGGATTTAATTTGCATAAAGTGATTATACAAGTGCCTAATGAAAATGTTGAGGATTTATGTTGCACTAGGCAAACTACCTCAAAATTCTATAGCTTTATTATTTATTTCTAAGAAAAGTTTAGCTGAAGTAGTCACAAGTTTTGCTGACGAAGATGGCTGTGCTGCCCACTACGCTCCAAGATCCTTATTGTTGCAGAGGTTTAGTTTTAGAAGTCATAAATCAAATGATGAGAGAAGTGTTTTTGTTTAGAGGAATCTTAAGATCCAAATGTCTTTAATGTTTTATTAGGGAAATCTTAAAGTTGATTATAACAACACCGGTTAAGATCTCACGGTTGCATCCTTCCAGCATCGTTATTTTTTTCGGATTCACTTAGTCCAGATGAATTTGCTAAACTCAACTAAATGAGTTCCACACTTTCATTTAGACCGTGGGAAATCTCGTTAGCAACACGTAGGTTACATCATCCGAGGTATTGCAGATCATCCAACAAAACATTTTTATTTAGTTAAAGTTGTAGTTTTGTTGTTCTATTTGTGATTAAATTTTGAGTTGTTTTATATTTTGAATGTTGTGGTGGTGGATTTTATCTTGTATTGAATTTTAATTTAGTTTTGGTTTCAGTTCAGGGACTATCTTAAAAGTTTTGGTTTTCATGCAACGGTCTTGTTTAACATACAAGAAAAGTAAAGCTCAGTGTAGGTAAAGAAAATGCAATAGAGTAAATTACAATAACATAAAAGCGTAGCTAGAGGGTTTTCCCGTCATTCCAAGCTACACTTTAAAGCACATATTAAAGCATTTAAATGTTTCAACAAGTACCTAGGTAAAAACTAAAGGAAGGGTTTTGGTTGTCTATAAGAATCCTAATCATATAGGTAGTCATTTCCTATGACGTCTAGGTTCTTGATTTTTGGTTAAGGATGATTTTTTTCATCAAAGAACATTTAAGTTCAGTTGTTCTTTAAAACTACCCATGGTATTGAGGAAGTGCTTCAAACAAATTCTAAACATCTTTTCAATATCTCTGGGACAGTTTTGAGTCCAAGTGAATTTAATTACACAGGTGAATTAATCATCCAAGGGTTTAGCTAAGTTTTGTTCCCTTGCTCAGTGGACTAGGATATTTGATTATCCTATGAATGAAATGACATTTCACTTAACGATTCATTTAATAGTTATAATAATTTAAAGCTTTCAGGAGCAAGTTAATTTGTTAAAGATTTTAATGATTCGAAGTTAAAGTTGATGATTTACTCTAATGTGATTTAATTATAAAACTTTAATAAATGATTTTAAGTTTGGAATGATGTTTAAGTTGAACTTTTTTATAAATGATATCAATATTTCATGTTAATTTAAATTTTTTAGATTAACTTAGATCAAAAGAGGTGTTCAAATTATTTATTAAATTTTGATGATTTAATTTGGATTAATTATATTAATTAATTTAATTTTTACATTATGTTTTAAGGTAATTTTTCTTAAAATTATTTAAAATTTGTAATTTTGATTTAAGTTTATTTTGAAATGATTTTACATTAGTTTCAAATATTGTAATTTACTTTTTAATTATTTAACATTTTAGGTTTTAATCAATTATTAAATTATTTAATGATGTAGGTTTTAATTAAATTAAGAATTATTTACTTTTAATCATTTAATTATTAATTCCACTTATCCTCTTAAGTTTGAGTTAAGTATTTTTAAGTGATTTATTTAGGGATTTTTAAATTAAAGAATCAATATCCTCTTAAGTTATATCCTCATTTTAATAATCCAATTTCAAATAATCTTCCAAAATTTAAATTATTCACTTAATTAAAGTTTCATTTTTGGTTTATTAAAGTGATTAATGGGTTCCTACCCTTTGATTTCCCAAAATTTCAATCGTCTGAGAGAAAATTAAAATCAGATATTTTACCCCCATTTTGATTAAACCTAAAGTTTTAGTTTGGGGTTAAAATCTTTTAATTACCTTTATGCCCCTTTAAACTCATTTTTTTTTAACTCATTAAATTAAACTTAAATGAACTTAAAATTTTTATGCCACTTCACTCACATGTCAATTAAGACATTAGAGGAGAAAATGTAATTTTTCTGAATTTTATTTATTTATATAATTATTTTTAATGGAAAATAGGGGTTTTTTTAAAGAAAATTTACTAACATGACCAAGGTAAAGTCTCTATCCTTAAGAAAATTATGAGATGTTCCTAATGACTAGAGGGCCACTCGGATCAATTTTGGTGATTTTTTTAATTGTATTTTATTTATTATAATTATTTTAAGTTTTGGAGTGTTAATAAATTATAAAATGAAATAAAAGTTGAAAAATGAATTTTATATTTTTCAAAACTACATCTAACTTCAAGAAAGTCAAAGAAACAAATTTTACATTTTTATAATTTTTCTTTGATTTATTAGAATTAATTTAATGGGAAGGCTAAAAAATACATTTTTTAATTCAAAAATATGTTTTAAGGCTTTAAAATTAAATATCTTAACCTAGAGACTTAGGAAAAATATTTGATTGGTCCCTAAGCAATTAGGGGACCGAATATGACATTTTTATGATTTTTATTATTTTTATGATTTTTATTATTTTTTAATTATTAAAAATATTAAAATATGCTTAAAATGAAAATTTTTAGAAAATTCCAATTTTATTTTTCTTAGACTCCTTTGATACTAGAGAAGTCCCAAAATCAATTTGATGAATTTTTGAAATGTATTTTTGAAGTTATGAATTTTTAAAGTTTAATTTTGATTATGTGGTTTGATTTGTGGGGTTAAACATTTCCAATTGACTTCAAATTTTTATGTGAGGTTTCCCTAATCCTAAAGATCAGTGGAGAATTATTTTCAAGTCATTTTAATGTGTGATTAACTCTAATTAATTAAAGTTCAATTTTGAGTATTTAGGCCAATTAGGGTTATCCTTAATGAATTAACTCAAACCATAATTATCCTAGGGTCCTCTGGTCCTAAGGAACTTCACCAAATATTCCTGGAATTTTTAAGCAACATGCTAATTTTTTGAATTAAAATGTAAAAAATAGTGACATAAACTTGAAAAATAAATAATTTACCAAAGGGATAGCCTCTGGCCTTGGAAAATTCAAGGAATGTTCCCAAGATCAGAGGCTACAAAAGCCCTATGGTCTCATGCCATGGTGAAATATCTACATGCATGGAGAATTAAAATACTCAAAACAGTATTAAATTAATTAAAAATAAAATACTCAACAAAATAGATCAATTCCTTTTCCACATTATTATCCTCTGTTCACTGAGCAAGAGGGTATTTTTCTTTTATTTTTATGATTTTTCTATGCAATGATATCAATTTTTGAAGTTTTTGGTATTTAAATAAATAAGAAAAATTGGATTTTCTTACTTATCCACGTTGGCGCCAACTTAACCTACGGCGGATCGAACTCCACGAGTCGCTCCCTGATTAGACTTCGCCATCTGACTCAGCAGCCATGCGGCCCGCGATTCATGTCTTGTTGATTTGTCTGGTGCGATCCTAGCCGTTCACCCGATACATAAACCATCTGACGGTCCCTGGTCATCGTCTACGACTGGTGCGTCCCGTGAGCCGTCCACCTTCTAACCCTAGAATCTCGCTCGATACTCAATGGATTTTCAAGTTTTTATGCTCTATGGATTCGTCTTGAGAAGACGAACACATCCATACGGCTAACATGCATTGAAATTGACTTGAATGAAATGATGAATCGCTGGAAGCTCGGGAGGAAGAAGAGGGAAATACCTTCGCTCTGAGAAGTGAAGCTTCTATCAGAGAGGCTCAGCACGTTCGTTGGAGTCTAAGGAAGCTAGGGATGAAGCCTGGAGCTGTGGTGAATTGCTTAAGCTTGACATTCACTAGGCCTGATCATAAAGCTTGGAGGAAGGAACAACTGAGTGGCCTAGAAAGGGGGATTTCACTGGGGAACTTCTCCTTTACCTCTGGTGAAGGTATAGGAAGAGTTAATTTGGATTTGGTGAAGTTTCAGAGAGTGTCCTGTTTCAGGCCTGATTTTCAGCTGAGAAATTGGGCTCAGCTGGGGGGATTCATGGCAGGAGAACAGTGGGGATGAGCTTCTCTTGGCTAGGAGGAGCTCTGGGAATAAAATGGAGGGCTTCTGTTGAGAAAAATTTCAACACCTCTCTCATGGCCGAGAGGTGGTTTTTAAATGGCTAGGGCCATTTGGCTGAGCTAGGGCTCAATTGAAGGGTGGATTTAGTTGCTTAGGTGGAGGGCAGAGAGGCTCCAATGTTCAATTTGGCTGAGGTGGCCATTTGGTGGAGTTTGAGTGAGTTTAGGTGGGTGGTGGCTCTCGGTTTTTACACCCTCCGACAGCTAGGCCAGCCGGCAAGGACAGGGGAGCTGACCTCTGAGGTCAGGTGAGTCATGGAGAGGTTTAATGGTGATTAGCAGTTGTGGGGAGGTTTTGGGTTAAGGCAAAAGATGATTTATCCACTTAAGGGAAGGTATCCCTTAAAATGGGGAACCCTTGGTCCATGGCTCACTTAGCTTGGGCAAGGTGGATCTAGGGTGGTTCCTAGGGTTAACTTGGTGGCTGTGGAAAGGTTGGTTTAGCCACAATTGGTTCAATTTGGTTTGATTAGGCCATAGGTTCAAATTGGCTCACTTGGGTTTGGGTTAGGCTAACTTTGGTTTGGGTTTGATTTAGGTCCAAGTTTCTTGAGCAACATTATAGAAATGATTGCCATGAAAAACTTTCATGAAGACATGGAATGGTTTTGAGTTCAATTGGAAGGTCAATTTGGTAGATTTTGGTTAATTTAGGCAAGGTTGAATCAACTTGGGTCCATGTTGGGTTAAGGTGGGGTTTAGACCCAATTGAAAATTTTAAATGGTCTAGAGGAATTTATTGAAGAGTTCCCAAGATCAATTGGGAAGAAATTTTAGGGTTTGGCTAATCAATTTGGTAGGTTTAGGGCACGGATTCACTTTAGGCTAAAATGGGGGATTTTGGATTTCAAATGGAATTGAACTCAAATATGAATCAAATTGGGCTTGGATTTGGTTTATATTGATAGTAATGATGTTGAATTAAATTTTAGAATTGAAATTGGGCAAAATTGAGGCCAAATGGGTTGGTTTGGTGTGACATTGAGTCCATTTAGGTTAAAAATGGGTTAATTTAGGGATTTTGATAAAATTTGGTTATTTTGGCAAAATTAGGCTATAGTTTAGTTAAACAAAATGAAATTAAGAATATTTGGGATTTTTTGAAATTTTCTGGAAATTTTTGGAATTTTTGGAATTTTGTGCCAAAAGGGTATTTTAGGGTATCAAGAGGTTATTTGGAGGGTATTGGGTATTTTGGTGAATTTAAAAGGTGGGGGTTGTTTCAAAATGATCTTTAGGATTTTTGGGGATTTTGGGTAATTTTTGGAAGTTTTGGAAAATTTGGGGCAATTAGGTAATTTTAGGTAGGTTTGAAGGATCCAATGTCAAAACTAGGCATTTTAGCAAAAGTTGAATTTTGATCATGATGAAGCTTAAAGTGAGCCATGGACCAAGAAATGTCCACCCTGAACATCTCATGGGTTGTTCCCAACCCTCTTAGCCAAAGAGATAGGGGTTTCGACTTAGCCACATGAGTGCTCCAATGAACCAAGGGAAAGAATTGGGTAAGGATGGTGTGTGTGAGAGTGCAGTGTGTGTCAGCAAGACCTCACCAGGACCAGGCCACCCAGGGTAGTCCTAAGGCTTGAACAACCTTATAGGAGCTCACTATTAGTTCTCCACACGGTGGTCTTAACCTTCTAAGGTGATTTACAGGTTTGCAACCATCCAGTGGGATCCCAAGAGGAGTCAAGAAGTAGCTGAATTGCTAAAGGGTGGGTCCCAATTCTAGTCCTCTAGGATAGTCAAGGAGAAAACCTTATGGATAGATCCTAAGAACTAAGGAGATAAGAAAAGACCTCACCAAAAATAAGGTCAACAAATGGACCCCCAATAGGTGTGGTGTGCTGACGGAGCACACCGCGCGTATTGGCGTTGACCGAAGAGATCAACAAAACCAACACAGACGTTTAAGTGACACACTTAGAACAGAGTAAAAAATTTCCACTGGGGAGTGTCGGGCAGATCTCTAAGACTGAAGATCCTTGAACTCTCGCTGGGGAAGAAGGAGGTGAATTCCAAGTCACAAGACTTGGAGAGATTTGATTTTGGATTCGTTTCATTTGATTTCAAGTTTCAATTTTGAGTTTCAAATTGATTTGAGTTTCAATTTTAGTTAAAGTTCGATTTAAGATTGATTTCAAGGTGGACCTCGTTGAGATTCAGAATTTGGAATGCGAATCAGAACCTAGGTTTTAACCTCGAAATTTGAAAGAGAACTAGAATTTAGGCTCTAGTCTCGACGAAGAGAGTTGGAATTTAGGCTCCAACCTCAGAAAGAAGGTCAGAATTTAGGTACTGATCGAAAGGAATGAGGACCGGAATTTAAGTACCAGTCTCGGAGAGAGAATCGGAATTTAGGCACCGACCTCACAAAGAATGAGAATCAAAATTTAGGTACTGATCTTGAAGGGGATGAGAATTGAAATTTAAGTATCAATCTCAAAAAGAGAGTCAGAATTTAGGTACCGACCTCGAGAGGGATGAGAATCAGAATTTAAGTACTGATCTCAAAAGGGATGAGAATTGAAATTTAGGTATCAATCTTAAAAAGAGAGTCGGAATTTAGGTACCAACCTCGAGAGGGATGAGAATCAGAATTTAGGTACTGATCTCGAAAGAGTGAGAATTGAAATTTAAGTATCAATCTCAAAAAGAGAGTCGGAATTTAGGTATCGACCTCACAAAGGATGAGAATCAGAATTTAAGTACTGATCTGGAAAGAGTGAGAATTGAAATTTAAGTATCAATCTCAAAAAGAGAGTCGGAATTTAGGTATCGACCTCACAAAGGATGAGAATCAGAATTTAGGTACTGATCTCGAAAGGGTGAGAATTGAAATTTAAGTATCAATCTCAAAAAGAGAGTCGAAATTTAGGTACCGATCTCAAAAGGAGAGAACTGGAATTTAGGTACCAGTCTCGAAAGAGAATCGAAATTTAGGTATTGATCTCGCAAAGAGAGTCAGAATTTAGGTACCGACCTCAAAAGGAGAGAAATGGAATTTAGGTACCAGTCTCGAAAGAGAATCAAAATTTAGGTATCAATCTCGAAAAGAGAGTCAGAATTTAGGTACCTACCTCAAGAGGAGAGAACTGGAATTTAGGTACCAGTCTCAAAAGAGGATAGAAATTTAGGTATCGATCTTGGAAAGAGAGTCAGAATTTAGGTACCGACCTAAAAGGAGAGAACTAGAATTTAGGTACCAGTCTCGCAAGAGAATCAAAATTTAGGTATCGATCTTGAAAAGAGAGTCAGAATTTAGGTACCGACCCCTAAATTAGAGAACTGGAATTTAGGTACCAGTCTCGAAAGAGAATCAAAATTTAGGTATCGATCTCGAAAAGAGAGTCAGAATTTAGGTACCGACCTAGAAAGGAGAGAACTGGAATTTAGGTACCAGTCTCGAAAGAGAATCGAAATTTAGGTATCGATCTCGAAAAGAGAGCCGGAATTTAGGTACTGACCTCAAAAGGAGAGAACTGGAATTTAGGTATCAGTCTCGAAAGGTTGACGATTGATTTGTGAAGATTTCAATGATTAGAAGCGTAGTAGAAGATTGGAATGAGACATGAAAGCATTTCACATCCCGAAGGATTTCTTCAAAGGTTGAAAGTTTGGCGAAGGAAGTGAATCCACGCCATCAGAACCAAATCGAGAATCTCGTGGTTCTGTGTCAGTAGACTCAGTGACCTTCTCAAAAGAGGGGAGAAATCACAGAGAGTCGAAAAGATTTCGAGACCAGCTAGAGACTGCGGATATCGGATTCTGGAATTTGTTTTCATTATTCATTGCTTTTAGTGATTTGATTTTTTTTTAAGTTTCATTTTCGAATGAAATTTCATTTTGATTCAGATTTTAATTGATTTACTTAGTTCACATCTTGAAGTTTTAAGTTGATCTGTTTTGAGTTTCGGTTTGTGTTTTATTCAGATTTTGAATTCAAAGTTTATTTTGTTGTTATTATTTTATTCAAATCGTTCTTTGTCCAACTTTCTTTTTTAAACAGAGTTAAACTCAGATCTAGTGGAGTTTGCAGTCAAATTGCACAAAACTGAAGGTAAAACACAAAGTTCATCTCCATTAAAATGTTGAAGATACATCAGGTGATTCCATCAAAACATTTCTGATGACATCCTTCTGAAAACAAACTTTTACAAAAGTTCACATATATATCTGAACACAGACTGCATTAATATCTCCGTGTACTTTAACAAAATTGTCTGTTTGATTCATCCATGTCTAAAAAGTAAACTACATAGGTAATAACATCACCTTCTAAGCCACTTTCCGGAGGAGAATCCCACGTAAGTGTATTTTAGAGGTGTGCTACTACTATGTAGCCTACAGCTCGTAGGGCTGCAAATTCTCTAGTTCTAGATCTGGCTGGAAGTAGACCGTAATTTTACTCTCATCCATCCTTTTGAAGGTGATAGAGACTCACTCGTAGGGAACTCCCGACATGCAGTGCTTCACTACATTTGCTCCATTTCCTTGTAGTACGAGAACAGAGCCTACCGGTAGAGGTATCTCCATCGGCCCTCGGAATTCTCCGAGGCCAACTATCTGGAGTTTTGTCCCGAAAATAATGTTGCATTGGTTGGTGAAGGAAACGGTACAAAAGGGCCTTACAAAATCATGATGATCTGTGTGAGGTGGAATGTAGTCTCCTTCTGCATAGATGTTGATAATATAGCTGTTCGGTATGCAATCAGCGGGTAGGACTCGCCAAGCCACCATTCTTTTTAGCATTTTCTTAATTAAAACTGCCATTGGATCCACTTTATCGTAGCTGAGTATCCCTGGCGGATTTCCTTTCTTGTCATCAGCGAAGTTGTAACAGTATCCAAATTGAATAGTAATCCTCCCCATACCTCTTTTCCATTTCTTTACCTCGGAGTAGGTCCTGCTACGTAATCGTCTGTCAGCATATTTTTAGGTTGTAAGTTTAATTTTAAAAAAATGGTCGCCTGCAGAAGTTGTCAGCGAATTTTAAATTATAAATTTAATTTAAATATATATATATAATTTAGAAAGTAGTATTTGATTTTAAAAATAACTTTAAGTTTGAAAATTTTAAGATATGAAATCAAACCGATCTCACATCCCAAATAGTTTATATAAACGAGCACCGCATCACAAACCGTGTATCTATCCCGAGGAATAGACACACAGCTCGATGGGGGGGCTCGATTAAATAAACTAGAAGATTTGTGACATTCGTTTGGTCTACGAACCAATTTTATAAGCCAACAAGTTCCCCTGCTTAATAAAAAGAAATTAAACAGTGTTTATATTATCCAGGTTCTTAAAGTTCCCTATAAGGGCAAGCCCCTATAGTTAATTACATCTTAAATGACGGGAATCATTTAAGAAAACTCTCGATAATGATCAGTGGTTTTGCTCTCAAGAATTTCGAAGTTTAAGTTTTTCAAAGGATTGGATTTTAGAGATTTCAATAGGGAATGGATCAAATTTGGAATAGTTTATTTCAAGAATCCAAAGGAAGAGAAGTAGGAGAAGTTGCGGATCCAAGTAGAATCTTGGCAACTTCCCAAACTATCCTATCGTTTGGCTTCAATTTGGGAATATTATTTAATGTTTCAATCTTGCCAATTTTAATTAATTATGACTTATATTCGTACGACATGATCATACAAATAGCCTTGAAGATATGAGGGTTTATGTCGTACCAAACGACTACCTCAGAGTCCTAAGACCGGTTAGAGCTTAATTTGCATAACATGATTATACAAATGCCTAACAAAAAATTGAGAAATTATGTTGCACTAGGCAAACTACCTCGAAGTCCTATGGTTTGGTTATTTAATTCTAAGAAAGGTTTTACTGAAGTAGATTCCAGTTTTGCTGACGACGATGGCTGTGCTGCACACCATGCTCCGAGCTCCTTGTTGTTGCGGAGGTTTAGTTTTAGAAGGTGAAAATCAGGAGATGAGAGAAGTGTTTTGGTTTATAAATCTTAAAGTCCAAATATTTTTATTTTAATTAAAACAAATCTTAAAGTTGTTTAAATAGAACCGATTAAGATCCCACGGTTCCGTCATCCCGGTACAGTTATTTTCATCGAATTCACTTAGTCCAGATGAATTTGCTAAACTCAACTGAATGAGTTCCACACTTTTATTTAGACAGTGGGAAATCCCGTTAGCAACACGTGGGTTATATCAACCGAGGTATTCCCGATCATTCAACGAGAAGTTTTAATTTAGTTGCAATTGTAGTTTTGTTGTTCTGTTTGTGATTAAATTTTAATTTGTTTTATATTTTGGAATGTTGTGGAGGTGAATTTTATCTTGTGGTGATTTTTAATTTATTTTTGGTTTCAGTTTAGGAACTATCCTAAAGGTTTTGGTTTTCATGCAACAGTCTTGTTTAACATGCAAGAAAAAGTAAAGTACAGTGCGTGTAAGTAAATTGCAATAACGTAAATTACAATAAAATAAAAGCGTACCTGGAGGGTCTTCCTGTCATCCCAAGCTGCACTTAAAGCACATGTTAAGGCAATTAAATATTTCAACAAGCACCTAGGTAAAGCTAAGGGACAGGTTTTGGTTGTCTACCAAAGTCCTAATCCTATTGCTAGTCACTTCCTATAACGTATAGGTTCTTGTGTTTTGTTTATGGATGATTTTCTTCATCAAAGAACAATTAAATTCAATTGTTCTTCTAAAACATTTCATCATATTGAGGAAGTGTTTAGGATGAGTCCTCAAAATCTTTTCAATACTTCTGGGATCATTTCGAGTCTAAATGAATTTTGTTGTACAGATGAAATAATCATCCGAGGTTCTAGTTAAATTTTGTTTCTTGCTCAGTGAACTAGAATGTTTGATTATCCTACGAGTGAAGTGACATTTCACTTAATACTCTATTTAAGAGTTATAATAGTTAAAGCCTTTAGGGGCAAGTTGATATGTTAAAGAATTTAACCATTCTTAATTGAAGTTTAAGTTAATGGTTTAAAGTGATTTAGTTTAATTATGAGGTTTTAATTAATAATTTTAAGTTTGGAATAGTGTTCAAATTATTTTTGGTTTAAATCTTTATACTTTAAGTGATTTTAGTATTTTGAACTTGTTTTACTTTTATTATAGAATGATGTTAATTTAATATAATTTAAATTTAATTTAATTGAATTTAACTTAATTTAATTTAATTTAATTTCAATATTTTAGATTTAATTTAACTTAATTTTTAAATGTTAATTTAATTTAATTTAAATTTTTATTTAATTTTTACTTAATTTAATTTAATTAAATTTAAATTTAATTTAATTGTTAAACCACATAATATTTTGAGCTTTCCTTTAATTTAAGGTTTATTTTTTTAATTTTTAATTTACTTAGTTTGGATTATCATTTTAATCTTAATTAAGAGTTAAATATTATTGAAGTGATTTATTTAGGGATTTTTTATTAAAGAATTAATATCCTCTCAAGTTATATCCCTACTTTTAATAATTCAAATTTTCATTAATCTTCCAAAATTTAAATTGTTTAAATAATTAAAGTTTCACTTTTAGTTTATTAAAAGTGATTAATGGGTTCCTACCCTTTTAATTTCCCAAAGTTTCAATCATCCAAGAAAGATAAAATCAAATATTTTACCCTCTATTTTAATTAAACTAAAATTTTAATAAAGGGGTTCAAATTCTTTAATTACCTTTATGCCCTTTTAGGCTTATTAATTTCATAACTCACTAAATTGAGTTCAAATGAATTTGAAATTTATATGTCAGTTCACTCATATGTCAATTAAGATATTAGAGGAGAAAATGTGATTTTTTTGAATTTAATTTTTTTATATAATTATTTTTAGTGGAAAATAGGGATTTTTAATGGAAATTCAACAACATGACCTAGGAAAGGTTTCTATCCTTAAGAAAATTATGAGATGTTCCTAATGACCAGAGGACCACTTGGACCAAATATGGGGATTTTTTAAATTATATTTTATTTATTATAATTATTTTGAGGTTTGGAGTGTTAATTAATTATAAAATAAAATAAAGGTTGAAAAATGGGGTTTATATTTTTCTCAAATCTCTTTGACCTCAAGGAGTTCAAAGAAACAAATTTTACAATTTTTTGATTTTTCTTTAATTTATTAGAATTAATTTAGTGAAAAGGTTGGAAAAATATATTTTTTAATATTAAAAATTGTTTTAAGCATTTAAAATTTAATATCTTAACTTAGAGACTTGGGAAAAATATTTGGTTTGTTCTTAAGTGATTAGGAGTCAAAATGTGAAATTTTTATGATTTTTAATATTTTTGTGATTTTTATTATTTTTTAATTATTTAAATATTAAAATACCATTAAAAATGAGAAATTTTTAAAAATTCCAATTTTAATTTTATAGACTCCTATGATACCAGAGAGCTCATAAAACCAATTTGGTGAATTTTTGAAATGTATTTTTGAAGTTATAAATTTTTTAAGTTTAATTTTGATCATGTGGCTTAATTAATCCATTTAGTAGAGCTAAACATTTCCAATTGACTTCAAATTTTTATGTGAGATCCCTCTAATCCCAAAGATCAGTGGATAATTGTTTTCAATTTATTATAGTGTGTGGGTAACCCTAATTAATTAAAGTTCAGTTTTGAGTAATTTGGCCAATTAGGATTATTCTTAATGAATTAACCCAAGATATAATTATCCTAGGGTCCTCTGGTCCTAAGAAACTTCCTCAAATATTTCTAGAATTTATCGAACAACATGTTAATTATTGGAATTAAAATACCAAAAAGAATGACCTAAACTTAAAAAATACATAACTTTCTGTAGAGATGGCCTCTGACCTTGAAAAATTCAGGGAATGTTCCAAAGATCAGAGGCTTCAAATTCCCTATGGTCTCATGCCATGGTGAATTGTCTATGCTAATGAAGAATCAAAATACTGAAATAAGTAAATAATTAATTAAAAATGAAATGCTCATCAAAATAACTTGATTTCTTTTCCACATTATTCTCCTTTGTTCACTGAGCAAGAGGGTATTTTTAGTTTTTTTTTATGATTTTTCTACACAAAGATATGGATTTTCTAAGTTCTAGGTTTTAAAATAAATAAAAAACTCCATATTTTTCTGCTTATCCACGCGGCGCCACTTCAACCTCGGCAGCTCCGAAAGCCCACGCCTCGCGCTCCCATTCACTGCCGCCATCTGACTCAGTGCTCCAGGGTCCCGTGTTTCATGTAACATTCCCTGGTCCAGCGCAATCTGAACCGTTCACTAGATACACGCTCGATCGGACGGCGCCTGGTCATCGTCTACGACTGGTGTGCACCCGTGACCGTCCACACTAAAACCTTAAGAAGTCTCTCATTTCTCAACGGATTTTCGTGTTCTTATACTCTATGAATTTGTCTTGAAGAGACAAACACATCCATAAGGTTTACATACTATAAAATTAAGTAAAACAAAATGGAGAATCACTGGAAGCTCGGGAGTAAGGAAAGATCCATACCTTTGCTCTGAGAAGTGTAGCTTCGATCAGAGAGTTGTGTCACCTTCGATTGCACCCAAGGAAGCTCCAGATGAAGTCTCTGACTCTAGGAAATTGTCTAGGTATGAAAGTGTCCACAGCCGATTTCAAAGCTTGGAGGCTGGAGCAAATGGGTGGCCTGGAGAGGGGGCTTTCACTGGGTAACTCCTTCTCTTGGTCCTGTGTAGGTGTGGGTAAGTTTAATTTGGATTTGGTGGAGGTTTTAAAGATGTCCTGGTTCTGGTCTGAGAATTGAGCTCCAAAATTGAGCTCAATCAATGGGGTTTAGGGCTGGAGAGCAGTGGGGATCAATTGCTCTAAGTGAGGAGAAGGTCCTGGAGCAATTTTGGCAGAGTTTTGTTTAGGACTGGTTCATCACCTTCTTTGGCCGAGTGGGGGTGAGGTTTAAATAGACATGGCTGGAGGGTTCCCCAAGGGTAATTGAAGGCTTGGATCAACTGCTCAGGGCAAGGGAAGAACAGCCATGGTGACCATTAAGGTTGGGACAACTCAGCAAGGGGGAATTAAATTTTTGAATCAATTTAGACCTCTCGACCATGGTGTTTTCCTGTGACTGTGGTGGCTAGCCGGCCAGGCATGGGTCACCCTCAGGGTCAGGGAGGTCAGGGCTTGATGTTTTTGAGATCAATTGGCTGTTGCCATGTGTAAAGAGGTTTGATTTAAATAGAATAGGGGAGAGTGTATTTTGGGCTCATTTTGGTCCAAGGCATGGTTTAGGCTAGGTGCACCTCCTCAAGGATTGACTTTGGGCTGGGAGAAATCATTTGGGTTAGCCAAGAGAGAGTGGTGAGGTCTCTTTCCATGGTGAGGTAGCTAAGCTTGGTTTAGAGTGTGACATGAGTATGGTTAAAATGATAAATGAAGGATTAAGAAAGAGGCCCCCTCCATTTGTCATAAATGACATGGTGAGGTGTAAAGTGACTCCCATGGCTTGCATATGGCTTATGCATGGCTCCATGGCATCATTTGGCTTGGGAAAAGATTTGGTCAATTTCATGAAAGGAGATTTTATGAATTTTGGCATTTTGGTAGAAATTTGGATGAAGCTTGATATGGAATGGTTTAATGATGATTTTGAAACTTAGGGGTGATTTAAATCATAGGGAATGATGAGGTAAAATTTCATGTGGGCTTTGGAATGAAATTTGGGCTTTTGAATTTGTTGAAAGTGGGCTTTTAAAAAGTTTAAGAAAGTGGGCTTTTATATTTTTAAAATGGACTTTTGTATGAAATTTTTGTGAAGGACCATGCC
The DNA here is from genome assembly GCA_022702705.1 of Papilionanthe hookeriana x Papilionanthe teres. NCBI lineage: Eukaryota > Viridiplantae > Streptophyta > Magnoliopsida > Asparagales > Orchidaceae > Papilionanthe > Papilionanthe hookeriana x Papilionanthe teres. Next base: position 56,476,243 of record CM040430.1, on the reverse strand, counting down.
AAATTAATGTTGGGCTTTAGTTTAGGGATGTATCACGAGTGATTTGGGTAAGGTTTGGTGTCATTTGGAGTTGAAATGGATTCAATTTGAGCTTTTTGGTAAAGGGGCCAAAGTGGGTCAAATTGGGCTAACTTGGGCCAAGATTGGGTTAAGGTTGGATTTGATGTAAAATTAATGTTGTGAAATGTTCATGGGAGTGTCACAAAGAGTTTTCAACTTTGGTTGGGCGTTAATTTTGGGATTTGGACCCATTTGGGTTAGGTTTGGGTTTAGGCCAAAAATGGGTATTTTGATTTTGGGTTAAGCTTGGGTGGAGTTTAGATTCAAATTTTGGGAAACTCTTGTTAGTGTTTTGTTTGTGGGGTAATTAGGAAGGTTTAGGAAAATATTTGGGGTTAATTGAAGTTGAATTGGATTGGTTTGGGCTAGGTTTAGGTCATGGGCCAAAATTGGGCTTTAGGCTTCAAATTGAAATTGGATCCAAATGTCAATCAAATTGGGCTTGGATTTGGTATAAATTGACATTGGAGATATTTAATGGAAATTTAGAATTGAATTGGACCAAAATTGAGGTCAATTGGGTTGGTTTAGTGGGACATTGGGTCTAGTTGGGTTAAGAATGGGTCAAATTGGGGGTTTTGGTAAAATTGGGTTAAATTGATGAAATTGGCTTATAGTATAGTTGAACAAAATGAAATTGGGAATATTTGGGATTTTCTGGAATTTTCTAGAAATTTTTGGAATTTATGGGATTTTTGGCTAAGAAGGGCATTTTGGGTATTTGGAGGGTATTGGGGGGTATTTTTGGAAATTTTGGTATATTTAGCAATGGATGATCAACTTGAGTGGGGGGAAATGTTTAGGATTATTTTTGAGTAATTTTGGGTAATTTAGGCAATTTTGCAAAATTTGGGCAATTCCGAGGGTATTTGATAGGTTTAGTGGGTGTAGGGCCCCGGGGGTAAAAAATTGAAATTTTGAAAAAATGAAGATTGATCAAGTTTGAGAAGAATGGAATCACTTTGGTTAAGCCATGAAGCCATATCAAGCCCATAAGAGCCATGAGAGGACTCATTTGAGGCATTCACTATGTTGTTCCTAACCCTCTTAGCTAAGGGACTAGGGGTTAAGGTCCATCCATATGAATTACCTGCATGAGTCAGGAAGTCAAGCTAGGCATGAATGGTTTTAGGATTGGAATGTGTGTGAAAGTCTAATGTCTGTGCAAGTCAACCCTCACCAAACTAGGCCACCCAGGGTAGTCCTAAGGCCAAAGAGTCCTATAGGGAACCCACCTTTTAAACCTCCACATTTGATTTTAACCCTCCAAGTGACTTGGGGATTTACAATCAAACTTATGGGGTCTGTAGGGAGTTTAAGAGGTGTTTAAATTTCTAAGCGGTGGGTTCCATGTCTAGTCCTCTAAGATAGTCAAAGGGAAAGCCTGAGGCTAGATCCTAAGTACTAAGGAGAGAGAAGAGAAAAGACCTCATAAAAAATGAGGTCAATAAATGGACCCCAAAAGGTGTGGTGTGCTAACCAAGCACACCGCGTGTATTGGTGTTGACCGAAGAGATCAACAAATCCAACACAGACGTCTAAGTAACACACTTAGAACGGAGTAGAAACAAATTTCCGCTGGGGAGTATCGAGTATATCTCCAAGACTGGAGGTCCCTGAACTATCGCTGGGGAAAGAGAAGATGGTGAATTCTAGATCATAAGATCTGGGGAAATTTGATTTAGATTTCATTTCATTTTCTATTTTAAGTTTTAATGTGTGAGTTTAGATTTCAATTTGTTCTGAGTTTCAATTTCGATTGAGGTTTAATTTAAAAATCAATTTAAGGAAATTTTGATTTGAAATGAGAATTGGAACCTAAGTTCCAACCCCTGGATTGCGAAGAGAGCTGGAATTTAGGTACCAGCCTCTGAGTGAGAATTGGAGTTTAAGTATTGATTGAAAAGGATGAGATTCAAAATTTAGGTACTGATCTCGAAAGTTTAAAGAGAACTGGAATCAGGTTCCAGTCTCGAAGGTCTAAAGAGAACTGGAAATTGGTTCCAATCCCGAAGATTTAATAAGAAATGGAAAATGGTTCCAATCGCGAAGATTTAATGAGAAATGGAAACTGGTTCCAATCTCGAGGATTTAATGAGAAATGGAAACTGGTTCCAATCTCGAAGATTTAATGAGAATTGGAAACTGGTTCCAATCTCGAGGATTTAATGATAAATGGAAACTGGTTCCAATCTCGAGGATTTAATGAGAATTGGAAACTGGCTCCAATCTCGAGGATTTAATGAGAATTGGAAACTGGTTCCAATCTCGAGGATTTAATGAGAATTGGAAACTGGTTCCAATCTCGAAGATTTAATAAGAATTGGAAACTGGTTCTAATCTCGAGGATTTAATGAGAATTAGAAACTGGTTCCAATTTCGAGGATTTAATGAGAATTGGAAACCTGTTCCAATCTCTAGGATTTAAGGAGAATTGGAAACCGGTTCAAATCTCGAGGATTTAATGAGAATTGGAAACCGGTTCAAATCTCGGAGATCTAATGAGAAATGGAAACCGGTTTAAATCTCAAAGATTTAAAGAGAATTGGAAACTGGTTCCAATCTCGAGGATTTAATGAGAATTGGAAACTAGTTCCAATCTCAAGGATTTATCTGTATGAAGAGGGACCCGATCCCATGCCATCAGAACCAAATCAAACAAAGTTAGTTGCTCCTTGTCAATAGAACTAGTCGATCATCTAACACGCAGAGAAAAGATTTAAAAAGAACTGGTAAGTGAACCAAGTTGAAAAGACTCGACCCGGTGACAAGTCGAGGAAAAGATTTGAATTTCAGAAGAGTCTCAAACAGATTTCATTTTGAAGAAAAATTGAAGGATTCAGATCGAAGAATTCAGATTGAAGGATTCAGATCAAAGGATTCTGATTGAAGGATTCAGATCGAAGGATTCAGATCAAAGGATTTAGATTGAGATTCAAATTGAGATTTAAATTAAGATTTAAATTAAGATTTAAATTCATCTTGTTCGTTTTGGTGATTCGATTTCAAAAATAAATTTAGAACTCGTATCGGTTTAGAATTCATTTTAACATTTAGATTTTTTAAAAAAGAAGTTCTCGTTTATTTTCATTTTCCCTTTGTTCTTTGCTCGAAGTTCTTTTAATTTAATGGTGTTTCCCAGTCAATTTGCACAAAAAGAGGTGAAGGCAAAACATTACATGGTCACTTTCATTCCGATCTTGTTGAAAATACATCATGCATCTTGTTCCAAAACATGATGGTATTTTCTTTGAGAATTTAATATCTCATACAATCCATGTAAATCCAAAACGGATTGCGTAAGATTCTTCAAGTTTCTTCTAAAAGCAGCTGTTAAAATCCATGCCTGAATAGTGAGATACATGGACAATAACATCACCTTCCAAGTCATCCTTGGCAGAAATGCCGTATGGATGTGCATTGGAGGTGTGTTATCTCCCATGTAACTCACAGCTCGTAAGGCCGGAGATTCTCTAACTCTGGATCTGGCTGGAAGTGGAAAGGCATTTTTCTATCGTCCATCCTCCTGAAAGTAACAGAGATCCGCTCAACAGACACCCCTGGAATGCAATGCTTTGCGATGTCCGCTCCATTCCCTTTTAATACTATGACAGAACCTACCGGTAGTGGTATCTCCACTGGCCTTCGAAACTCACCGGGGCCTGCTATCCGGAGGTCAGATCCGAACATGATATTGCACTGGTTTACAAAAGACACTGTGCAGAAATGTCTAACGAAATCATGATGGTCTATATGTGGAGGTATGCTGTCGCCCTCCTTGTAGATGTTAATGATGCAGGTGTTGGGTATGCAATATGCAGGCAATACCCTCCATGTTATCATCCTCTTTACCATTCTTTTAATAACATTCAGCATCGGATCCACCTCACTGCGACGGAGTATCCCTAGTGGATTTCCTTTTCTGTCTACCGCGAAGTTGTAGCAACATCCTCACTGGATCGTAACTCTTCCTTTCCCTGGCATCCATCTCTGGGGTTCTGAATAAGTCTTTTCCCTCAGACGACCAGCTCGGCCCATTTTCTGGAGTTCAAGTATGCAGTCTACAATTTGTTGTTGTTCGTAATTTGAGAACACATCTGTATGCAGCTCAAGGCCTTCTAAGATATTGATCCTCTTGCCTCCAATTCTCTCAAAATATTCAAAAGTTCTTTTTCTGACATTCTGCATTCTTTCTAACTCATATTCTAGAATTATCTGCAACCGGCAAGGTCTAGTAACGTACTGGGGAATGTATGGTTCCACCCCGGCATGCTCTCCTGTATGTCTTAGCTCCTCGAGGATAATCTCTATCGAGACATCCTCCGGGGTTGCTTTCGCAACAAGACTCTTCAGAACTGGTGCATTTGTCTGGCGTCGTAATACTATCTCCGTTTCTATTTTTCTCGGGATTTCTTTCATCCTTTCTGTTGTACTAAGAACAAGAACAGTAGAAAAATTTGTTTATTAATGACGAGCTTTTATTCTTTTATTTTAAATTTAAATAGGAGTAAGAAAAGATCAAGAGAGATAAAGAGTGAGACTCGATTTGAAATGAAGGATAAAGATTTCATTATCATACTTTCACATGTTTTCTTTTAACACATTTTTTTAACGATTTTCTTTATCATCCAATTTTTATTCTTGGGTTCGGACCCAGTCATAAGTAATTACGGTTCCCGTGCTTCTAGGAATGAGGATTCATCCTTCGAAACATCAGGTTGTGTAATACTTCTTTAGATATCGTCCATTAATTGGAACCATAGGTCGTTCTGCACGACAATTTACAAGCTGGTAGGAACCTCCTGAGTGAACTGTCTCGACCACGAATAGCCCTTCCCAAGTCGGTTCAAATTTACCACCTACCTTGCGATGTGCAAGAATAGGTCTTCTGAGTACTAGAACCAAGTCATCGACCTTGAATGTCCTTGGATGGACCAATTTATCATGGGCCTGGATCATCTTGGCTTGATACAGTTCCAAATTTTGCTGTGCTGAAACTCGTTTCCCTTCCAAGCTTTCTAAATCTTCTAGTCGTAATTTGACATTTTCTTGTGTAGTAATTTTATTTGGAACTGCAATTCTGAGAGAAGGAAGCTAAGCCTCTAAGGGTAGAACGGCCTCGGACCCGTACACTAAGGCGTAAGGCGTAGACTGGGTGGGTGTTCTGAAAGTCATCCTGTAGGCCCATAAGGCTTCTAACAACTTCTCGTGCCAATTTCTCTTGTTGTCATCTAAAGTTTTCTTTAGGATTTGGACAAGAGTTTTATTAAAAGCCTTGGCCAAGCCGTTCGCTCTTGGGTAATAGATTGTTGAATACCGCCAGTCGATCACATGTCTTCTGACAAAATTATTGATCTTTGTACTCTTGAAAGCAGACCCGTTATCTGAGATAATTCTGCGCGGTACCCCAAAACGGTAGACGACTTGATTCTTGAAGAACTGTAGCACGTGATGTGCTTTCACTTCTCTGAGTGGTATAGCTTCTGCCCACTTAGAAAAGTAATCTGTAGCTGCAAGAATGAAGTGATGTCCTCCTCAAGAAGGCGGCTCTATCGGACCCACAATATTTGTGCCCCAACACTCAAATGGCCATGACGCGATTGTCGGATGTAGCACATTTGGAGGTTGATGTAGAACCACTCCATGCACTTGGCAATGGTGACAACTTTTGGCGACCTTCATGCAGTTGGTCATCATTGAGGGCCAGTAATACCCTAGTCTTTTAATCTTCATTTTCATTTTCAGACCCAACTGATGAGCGCCACAAAGTCCTGAGTGTACTTCTTTAAAAATTTCACGAGCCTCGGACCCGCTCAGGAATCTTAGCCACATCTAATCAAAAGACCTTCTGTATAACATGTTGTTTATTAATGCGTAAGACAGAGTTCTTTTCTTGATTTGATGAGCTATCGACTTATTGTCCGTTAGGTTTTCTGTTTGCAAGTTGTCTATTAGCGGCTGACGCCAGTCTTTTGTATTTTATGTCACTACTGCAATTGTTTCTTCTGCTTTTTCTGCTAATTTGTGTATTGTATGCATGTCGAGCTGTGATAGGACCTACCGTCCCTGGACTGACATTTCGACTGACTCATCCTGCAAGTAGGCAAATTCTTTTGCAAGGCGGGCTAACGCATCTGCGAGAGCATTTTCTCTTCTGGGAATCTTAAAAATTGTTACATTTGGAATCTGCTCCAACAGTTTCAAGGCATACTGAAAGTACTACTCGAGTCTTGGCTTTAGATTTCTGTACTTTCCGGCTACTTGTTGAATGATCAACTGAGAATCCTCGTAGATGTTGATATCTGTTATCCCCATATGAATGGTTAATTCCAATCCGGTTATGAGGGGTTTGTATTCGGCTTCATTGTTTGTACACAGTTCTGTTAAGTGGTAGGAATACCTTAACATCTCCCGCTCTGGTGTTATAAATATTAGTCCGATTCCTGCCTTACTAGGCACTATCATTTGCGATTCTTTATCTTTCTGTGCTGAGGATGCTCCGTCGAAGTACAATTCCCAACGTTGATCATCGGGGTCTTCTAAGCTCATTATCTGCCCGTCTGGCAAATCATCATTGAGAGGCAATTCTGCAGGTAAAGGGTGTGCTGCGAGGAAGTATGCTAGGACTTTTCCTTTACGGCACGAAGAGGAACGAAAGTTATATCGAATTGCAATAGTATCATTGACCACCTGGCAAGTTTGTCGGAAATCATCGGTCGGGTCATCAAATATTGCAATGGATTAAACTTCGAAATAAGGTTGACCTTATGAGAAAGCATGTAGTACCTGAATTTCTGTGCGGCGAAGATCAGGGCCAAACAGTGCTTCTCAATAGGAGGATACTTTATTTCCGTCGAAACTAGATGATGGCTTAGGTAGTAGAGGGCATTTTCTTTTCCCTCGTCATTGACCTGGGCTAGCAGAGCTTCGAGAGAGTCGTCTAAAGCTGCGGTATAAAGTATCAATGGTCTACCCGAGACTGGGGCTGCTAAGATAGGAGGTGTCCTTAAGTATTGTTTGATTTCATCAAAGGCATGTTGACATTTGGAGTCCTAAGTAAACTTGGCATCCTTCTTGACCAAAGCAGAAAAAAGCTGACACCTTCCTGACAAATTCAAGATAAAGCGTCGAAGATATGCCAATTTTCCTTGAAAGGATCGTAATTGTTTCAAGGTTTTGGGAGGTGGCATTTCTAAGATAGCTTTAATCTTTTTCGGATCGATTTCAATTCCACGATGTCGAACAACAAATCCTAAAAATTTTCCAGAGGTGACGCCGAAGGCACATTTTAAGGGAATCATCTTAAGGTTATATTATCTTAATCGCTCGAAAACAATTCTCAAATCATACAAGTGATCTTCTTTTAGTTTACTCTTGATGACCACATCATCCACATAACACTCGACTTGGTTGTGAATGAGATCATAAAAAATTCTTTTCATTGCTTTTTGATAGGTTGCTCCTGCGTTCTTTAATCCAAACGACATCACTGTGTAGCAGTATGCCCCGATCGGCTTTCTGAAGGCTGTAAGCTTTTCATCTTCTGATGCCATCTTTATCTGGTTGTACGCTGATGTTCCATCCATGAATGAGAAGACTTCATGTGTTGAAGCGATGTCGATCATTAATTCTAGAATTAGTAGCGGGAATTCGTCCTTTAGACATGCTTTATTCAAATCTCGGAAATCCACGCAGATTCTGATCTGACCATTCTACTTTCTGACCGGTACCACATTGGCTAACCAAGTTAGATATTTTTCCTCACGGACAAATTTAGCGTTGATTAGCTTCTTAAATTCAAACTTGTTGTTCAATCTCCAGACGCATTCTTCTCGGAGCTTGTCTAACTGGAACGGCAGTGGGATCCACTCCTAATTTGTGAACTGCGACTTCTGGAGCTAATCCTGGCATTTCATCATAACTCCAAGCAAAACAGTCCTTGAAATCCATTAGTAGCTTGACTATCTCTTTGGAGTATTCTTTATTGAGTAAGGAGCTAACAAAGGTCGGCCTAGGCTCTTCGCTGGTACCTAAGTTAACTTTCATTAACTCGTCTATTGTAGATTTAATTTCTTCTTCAAATTCTGGTGGAGCATTTCCAATTGTTGATCTTCGAGATCTTCTGAAGCTTCCAATCATTCTTCATTAGGATCGCAAGTGACAACCAAGCAAAATCCCGTATCGTCAACAGACCCTACTATGCCGAATCTGAGACCATGTTTTGAATTGGGAGGCTGGCTGACATTATTCCATAATTTTTCAAAATGTTGTGATTGACCTTTTGTCCATCATCGAGGTAAAACACCACGTTGAATTAAATTCTGAACACAGGGAGAATACCACTCAAAAGGTAGTTCCATTAAATCGGAAGAAGTAACATCTTCAAATTGTACATCATTTTCAGTACTGGAAGAAGAAGCACCACGGTAAAAATTGATCGGCTTAGCACCACCACCATGCACTTCCTTGACCACCATACCCTCGATCTTATTAGAATGGATCGGGGTCAGGGTCATAGTATGTACATAATGGTTAATCTTCTTGTACATTGATTTGTATTCTTCAATATTTTCATCTTCGAGAGAGATCTTGAACTGGGGCTTCTTTTGATTTACTGTTGATGCTTCTTTCTTAATTTATTCTTCTTCAGAATTGGTCTCCCAATCCATGTCGATGACTGGTTTCTTTTGTCCAACTGTTCTAACGTCTTCCACGACCTTGTCCCCGGCCTCGACCTCGGGTGCGAGTTTCGGAGAAACCTTCACCATCTCGTCGTAAGGGAGTGGTGAGTAACTATTAGAGTAGAATTTCTGGCTCTTTATCGTCTTGCACTTATTTTGCTTCATTTGGTATGACATTTCTGGAAAAGATTGTTTTCTTCAGAGGTGCGTAGTAGGCTGCATCTTCATGAATTCTGATTTCATGCACGGAGAACAGTTGCAAATCACCTTTGATACACTGTTCTCCTACTTCGTAATACTTTATGCATTGGTGTAGAGATGACAGTACCATCCAGTTTTCATGGATCCAAGGTCGACCCAGTAGAGTGTTGAACGATGTCTCAGAATTAATTATGTGAAATTTTGTGGTTGTCCATGCCAAATCACCGGTCTTCATCAGTAATGTTATCGATCTAAGAGCTCTTTCTCCTTTCTGATTAAACCCTCTTAATAACATCTTGTCCACTTCGAGGTCGCGAGCATCAAATTCCAAATATGCTAACGTTCGAAAGCTCATTATGTTGATTGATGCTCCTGGATCAACCAACACTCTGGAGAGTGTAAACTTTCCGATAGTGACTGAAATGTATAACGGTCGATTGTAATCAGCCGTTCTGAGTAGTAAATCATTGTCCGTGAAGGTAACACCTTGTTGTTCTTTTAACGAGCAAACCTCGTCAAAGGAATTACCGGCCATTTGAGCTAAACAAATCTCTGGATCAAGTAGAGCCTTGATCAGAGCTTCCCTCATCTCCTTTGACAGGATCAGAGAGTCGTATATGCTTAGTTTGGCTGGTAGTTTCCTAAGATGGGCTAGCACGTTGTAGTCTACTTTATTACCATGTTCCTCAGTTTCTTCCTGAATGTGCAATTCCTCTGCTGGGGTTGGCTCTTCCTGAGCAACCACCTACATTCCTTTATCCTTTAGACCCACTCTCGGAGGTAAAACTTTTCTGCTCCTTAGATTGACTTTTGTTATTTCTCCTGAATTTTGTGCTGAATCTGCCAGTGTATTCTCTTGAATCGGAACGACTGGCTCTTCCGGTGTTGCTTCGGAATCTGATGACTCTAATTCTATCGCGATCGGAGCTCCTCGAAATTCATAAATAGACTTGTTGCTTTTGTAACCATCTTTGTGAACATCTTCTTCTTCATCATGGTCATTGAGGTTTAGTATGATTTGAGAATCGTTATTTATATTGGAGTTGAGATCCGGATTAGGTTAGTTGTCGCTAGTTACGTAATCGTTAGAAACAGTCAAAACGTAGCCAACGCCAAAACTCTCATCATTATAAGATCCCGCTGGGGCGAGCAAATAATCATACAGAGTCATAGGTTCGAGGGATTTCTCCCCCGAATCAGAAATAACCATCCTAGGATAAGCAGCCCCTAGTGTACTCCTTGGAGCCTTGGTTTTCTTCTCTTCTGCGATCTTCTCTTCCTTCGGGGGCGGTTCTTCAATTGCAAGAGATAGTGCTGGCTTGGCAGGTTTCAAACTTTGAGTTGAAGCACGCGCCGAAGCGGTTTGGATGTGATCTAAGATTTTCTTTGAAGACTTTGTCCCTAGGGTACTCCATCCATCCTGGGTTGTGTAAGGATCTATCAGAACAATGGGATCCGTTGAAATAACATTGATGGAACCTACTTTTTGGGGTTCCTTCATGTATTCCTTCGGGATCGTTATGTTCCCTTTCCGGAGATTTTCGTCAAGCCAAATCTTGAAAGTGATGTAATCCTCTATTATGTGCCCGAGCATCCAGTGTTAAGGACAATAGTTTGGATGATCTTTCTTATTGACTTCTTCCGGCCTCTTGGGCTCTGGTAGCTGAAATTCTGGTGTCTTCATTAGACTGTGGAACATCTTCGCTACTGCTTCAGTTTTGAATGGATATTCCTTGTTCAGAAAATCTTTCAGGGTATGCTGTGGAGGAGGCGATTGCTCATAATGCTGATGTGACTAATTGCTTGGTCGAGGCTATTGATAACCCAGCTGAGGTTGTTGGTAAGTATGTTACGGTGGTTGATAGCTAGGCTGTGGCCGCTCTGGCTGTATCTGCACTGGCTGCTTGCCTTTATCTACTACTGCGATGATTCCAGACTTCTTTTCGAATGTTTTCACGGGCTTCTGTTTATCGGTCTTGTCTACAAAACTTAGCTGCTTTGCTTCTTCTTGCAAGCTCCCGACCTTGCTAAGCAGTTTCTCGAAAGTCTTGATTGTAAATCCTTTAAGGAGAAGTGCTATCGGGCCATGGACACTCTTAAGCAAGATGCCGATTGCATGTTATTCTTGAAGCTATGGTTCACACTTCATGCTTAAATTTCTCCATCGAAGTATGTAATCCACTAAAGTCTCGTTCGGTTCCTGGTGTTCCACAACTAGATCACCGATGGTGATGTGGTGCCGAGCCCTGGTAAACAGCTTAACGAAAAGGTTTTCTAATTCTGCAAAGGTCTTAACTGAACCATTTTGCAATTCTGTGTAACATTTGAAGGCAATCTCTGACAAACTGCTAACTAACTGACGAAAGAGTAAAGCGTCACTCCTACCGACATTGCAACAACTAGCACAAAAATGTGCAACATGCTGTCGGGGGTTTCCCGTTCCATCAAAAGTCTTAAATAGAGGTGGTACGAAGACTTTCGGGTATTGGACTACATCGAACTCTTCGGGGTAAGGTCTACCCGTCTGAATAGATGCTCCACTCTTAGATTATGCTAGGGCTTCTCGCACCAGCTATTCTACCATGTTTTTAATGTCCTTTTCGAGAATTATGCTTTGTGCAGAATCCATCTTCGGTGGCTCGTCTCCATTGATGGATGTGATCTCTTTTCCTCCATCTGCAAAATGGATGATTTCTGGGGGTGTTTCTTTCTGAGGTTGCACCTGACTTCAGAGAGTGCCTAAAGCAGCAGCCATTTCTTCCATCCTCCTTGCTATCTGGCAAATTGTGTCATCTCTTTCCCGAAGCTATGCTCTCATCACTTTCGGTTCATTTCCTTCCGCAGCTGCCGGAGCACCTTGCGAGGCTGACAGTGCTCGTGTTTCGACCATGTTGACCTCGACATACTCCTCATCCATGAACTCTGATGAATCAACTTCTTCTTCCAACTTTTCTCCTCTTTCTTTTGCCAACCAGCCGATATCCGTCCTTAGCTTTCTATAGCATCCTCGAGGGGTCTCTTCCAGACGGTCTCGCGGTTGTCGTGTGACGACTGTTGAACTTCTTTTTCGGGAGTTTCTTTTATCGCAGTAGCACTTCCTTCTGATTCAGGCTCTTTGACGAGACTTTTCTTCTCGGGACATTGTGTTGGTCTCGGCTCTGTCATAATAGGTCGCTACACCATCCTTCTTGCAGCAGAAGGCCTAGGACCGGACGGTCTGTCGGCTATATGCTGGTAGGTGGTGTCCTCCCTAATATGATGGCCTGATACAACAACAGGTGAACTAGCTCTTATTTTCTTCCTTGGTTTCTCTATGGCAGTGACAGGCTCTATTTGCGGTCCGAGTCGGAATCTAGCTGGCACTCGTCCCATTCTTCTTAGAATTTCTGACACTGGGCATCTTTCTTTCTTTGCCAATTTTTCCATCACGGCTTGCGTACCGAGCAAATGGCGTAGTCTTAACCCTTTTTCTTTTGTAGTTACTATAGTATGCAGGCCGGGGTAGTGTAGTGGCAATCCTTTGAACATCTTCCTCATGTGATGCAGCAGAGAGAGGGTGAAACCTACTCCCTTCTAACAGAGGTATATACTCAGGCAGTTCTTCTCCTTCTTCAGGAATTTCTTCTAGAAAACCTACTTCAGCAGCTTTGGCTTTCTCAATCCTGGCTATCTTTCTGCTTCTATTTCTCCTTTGAGTCCGAGTTAGGGGTGCGACTCTTGAACTGGACCCAATCTCGAAAACAGATGGTATTGTAACAAAATCTGTACCCTCCACGGTGACATGCTCATCACAGACTTGGATTTCCTTTCCCTTTAGTTTGACAGAAGCTGGGGTAGGTGCAGAGATGACTAGACCGATGGGGGTAGAGACAACAGTCCTCCTACGAATAGTAGTACTTCTCTCAGCTGGAACCCTTTGCAGGGGAGGGAATTCTTGAGCCGACTTAAAGTTGAACTCAATTATGGGCTCTTCAGTTTCTGGCACTTTGTCCATTAGTGTGAAGAGAGTGACGTCAGTGAATTTGATATCTGTATTGTCAAATCCTTGTCCAAAATGGATGATTCCATTATCGGGCAATTCATCCTTATAGACGGTGATGTCATTCCATTGGTGAAGGAGAAAATTAACTTTGGCGCAGTCATTTTCTGCAGGGTAGATTCTGAGTATTAGTCCCGAATTATGCTTCCTTTTGTTGCAAAACTTAGGACGAAAAGAAAGAGTCCGAACACATTTTTGTTTATCTTAATGTATTCATGATTTAAAAGAGTTTGTTTAAGGGGTTATTTATTAGAAGACTTGTTTGTTAAGAACGAAACGATTAAAGGTATAGAAAAGGTAAAGGACCTGATTAAGAATTGGAAAGGAAGAAAAAGTCTCGCAAAACTTCTCAACCTGATGGACCGTTCCTAAGCTAACACCTATTAGGGTCCACCCCATGTCAGAAAAAGAGGTAAAACGATTTTAGAACCTCTCTGTTTAGGGGTGTCTAAACAGTGGCTCCTAAATCTGAGAGAAGTTGACTATACCCGTTCAAGATAGAAATGAACGTGGTATGCCGACGGAAGAATGATAGTTTTGGCCCACTAGGGATATGGACTCACTATCGATTTATGAATACAAAACCATCTGATTAAAATGGAGAGATGAACTAGTCCCCAGCGGAGTCGCCAGAAGATGTCGGCATATTTTTAGGTTGTAAGTTTAATTTTAAAAAAATGGTCGCCCACAGAAGTTGTCGGCGAATTTTAAATTATAAATTTAAGTTAAATATATATATATATATATATATATATATATATATAATTTAGAAAGTAGTATTTGATTTTAAAAATAACTTTATGTTTGAAAATTTTAAGATATGAAATCAAACCAATCTCATATCCCAAATAGTTTATATAAACGAGCACCGCATCACAAATCATATATCTATCTCGAGGAATAGACACACTGCTTGATGATGGGGCTTGATTAAATAAACTAGAAGATTTGTGACATCTGTTTGGTCTGCGAATCAATTTTATAAGCCAATAAGTTCTCCTGCTTAATACAAAGAAATTAAACAGGGTTTATATTACCTGGGTTCTTAAAGTTCCCTATAAGGGCAAGCCCCTATAGTTAATTACATCTTAAATGACGGGAATCATTTAAGAAAACTCTCGATAATGATCCGTGGTTTTGCTCTCAAGAATTTCAAAGTTTAAGGTTTTCAAAGGATTGGATTTTGGAGATTTCAATAGGGAATGGATCAAATTTGGAACAGTTTATTTCAAGAATCCAAAGGAAGAGAAATAGGAGAAGTTGAGGATCCAAGTAGAATCTTAGCAACTTCCCAAACTATCCTATCATTTGGCTTCAATTTGATAATATTATTTAATGTTTCAATCTTGCCAATTTTAATTAATTATGACTTATATTCGTACGACATGATCATAAAAATAGCCTTGAAGATATGAGGGTTTATGTCGTACCAAATGACTACCTCGGAGTCCTAAGACCGGTTAGGGCTTAATTTGCATAACATGATTATACAAATGCCTAACAAAAAATTGAGGAATTATGTTGCAATAGAAAAACTACCTCGAAGTCCTATGGTTTGGTTATTTAATACTAAGAAAGGTTTTGCTGAAGTAGATTCCAGTTTTGCTGACGATGATGGCCGTGCTGCCCACCATGCTCCGAGCTCCTTGTTGTTGCAGGGGATTAGTTTTAGAAGCAATAAATCAGGAGATGAGAGAAGTGTTTTTGTTTAGAAATCTTAAAGTCCAAATATTTTTATATTAATTAAAATAAATCTTAAAGTTGTTTAAACAGAACCGAATAAGATCCCACGGTTCCGTCATCCCGGCAACGTCATTTTCATCGAATTCACTTAGTCCAGATGAATTTGCTAAACTCAACTGAATGAGTTCTACTCTTTCATTTAGACTGTGGGAAATCCTTTTAGCAACACGTGGGTTACATCATCTGAGGTATTCCTGATCATTCAACGAGATGTTTTAGTTTAGTTGTAATTGTAGTTTTGTTGTTCTATTTGTAATTAAATTTGAGTTGTTTTATATTTTGAAATATTGTGGCGGTGAATTTTATCTTATGGTGATTTTTAATTTAGTTTTAGTTTCAGTTCAGGGACTATCCTAAAGGTTTTGGTTTTCATGCAACAGTCTTGTTTAAGATGCAAGAAAAAGTAAAGTACAGTGTGTGTAAGTAAATTGCAATAAAGTAAACTGCAATAAAATAAAAGCTTACCTGGAGGGTCTTCCCGTCATCCCAAGCTGCACTTAAAACACATGTTAAGGCATTTAAATATGTCAACAAAAACCTAGATAAAGCTAAGGGACAGGTTTTGGTTGTCTACCAAAGTCCTAATACTATTGCTAGTCACTTCCTATAACGTCTAGGTTCTTGTGTTTTATTTATGGATGGTTTTCTTCATCAAAGAACAATTAAATTTAATTGTTCTTCTAAAACATCTCATCATATTGAGGAAGTGTTTAGGGCGGGTCCTAAACATCTTTTCAATACTTATGGGATCATTTCGAGTCCAAATGAATTTTGTTGTACAGATGAATTAATCATCCAAGGTTCTAGTTAAATTTTGTTTCTTGCTCAGTGAACTAGGATGTTTGATTATCCTATGAGTGAAGTGACATTTCACTTAATACTCTATTTAAAAGTTATAATAGTTAAAGCCTTTAGGGGCAAGTTGATTTGTTAAAGAATTTAACCATTCTTAATTGAAGTTTAAGTTTATGTTTAAAGTGATTTAGTTTAATTATGAGGTTTTAATTAATAATTTTAAGTTTGGAAAAGTGTTCAAATTATTTTTGGTTTAAATCTTTATACTTTAAGTGATTTTAATATTTTGAACTTGTTTTACTTTTATTATTGAATGATGTTAATTTAATATAATTTAAATTTAATTTAATTGAATTTAACTTAATTTAATTTAATTTAATTTCAATATTTTAGATTTAATTTAACTTAATTGTTAAAATGTTAATTTAATTTAATTTTAATTTTAATTTAATTTTTACTTAATTTAATTTAATTTAATTTAAATTTAATTTAATTGTTAAAGCACTTAATATTTTGAGCTTTCCTTTAATTTAAGGTTTATTTTTTTAATTTGTAATTTACTTAGTTTGGATTATCATTTTAATCTTAATTAAGAGTTAAATATTATTGAAGTTATTTATTTAGGGATTTTTTATTAAAGAATTAATTTCCTCTCAAGTTATATCCCTATTTTTAATAATTCAAATTTTCATTAATCTTCTGAAATTTAAATTGTTTAAATAATTAAAGTTTCATTTTTAGTTTATTAAAAGTGTTTAATGGGTCTTACCCTTTTAATTTCCCAAAGTTTCAATCATCCAAGAAAGATAAAATCAAATATTTTACCCTCCATTTTAATTAAACCTAAAATTTTAATAAAGGGGTTCAAATTCTTTAATTAACTTTATGCCCTTTTAGGCTTATTAATTTCATAACTCACTAAATTGAGTTCAAATAAATTTGAAATTTATATGTTCATATGTCAATTAAGACATCAGAGGAGAAAATGTGATTTTTTTGAATTTAATTTATTTATATAATTATTTTTAGTGGAAAATAGGGATTTTCAATGGAAATTCAACAACATGACCAAGGAAAGGTTTCTGTCCTCAAGAAAATTATGGGATGTTCCTAATGACTAGAGGACCACTTGGACCAATTTTGGGGATTTTTTAAATTATGTTTTATTTATTATAATTATTTTGAGTTTTGGAGTGTTAATTAATTATGAAATAAAATAAAGGTTGAAAATGGGTTTTATATTTTTCTTAAATCTCTTTGACCTCAAGGAGTTCAGAGAAACAAATTTTATAATTTTCTGATTTTTCTTTGATTTATTGGAATTAATTTAGTGAAAAGGTTTGAAAAATACATTTTTTTAATATTAAAATTATTTTAAGCATTTAAAATTCAATATCTTAACTTAGAGACTTGGGAAAAATATTTGGTTTATTCCTAAGTGATTAGGAGTCAAATTGTGACTTTTTTATGATTTTTATTATTTTTTAATTATTTAAATATTAAAATACCATTAAAAATGAAAAATTTTAGAAAATTCCAATTTTAATTTTTATAGACTCCTCTGATACCAGAGAGCTCACAGAACCAATTTAGTGAATTTTTGAAATGTATTTTTGATGTTATGAATTTTTTAAGTTTAATTTTGATCATGTGGCTTAATTAATCTATTTAGTAGGGCTAAACATTTCCAATTGACTTCAAATTTTTATGTGAGATCCCTCTGATCCCAAAGATCAGTGGAGAATGTTTTCAAGTTATTTTAATGTGTGGTTAACCCTAATTAATTAAAGTTCAGTTTTGAGTAATTAGGCAAATTAGGATTATTCTTAATGAATTAACCCAAGATAAAATTATCCTAGGGTCCTCTAGTCCTAAGAAACCTCCTCAAATTATTCTGGAATTTATTGAATAACAAGCTAATTATTGGAATTAAAATACCAAAAATAATGACCTAAACTTGAAACATACATAACTTTCTATTGAGATGGCCTCTGACCTTGAAAAATTCAGGGAATTTTCCCAAGATCAGAGGCTTCAAAAGCCCTATGGTCTCATGCCATAGTGAATTGTCTATGCAAATGAAGAATCAAAATACTGAAATAAATTAATAATTAATTAAAAATAAAATACTCATTAAAATAACTTGATTTCTTTTCCACATTACACTGAGTAAGAGGGTATTTTTAGTTTATTTTTATGATTTTTCTACACAAAAATATGGATTTTCTATGTTTTGGGTATTTAAATAAATAAAAAATTCCATATTTTTCTGCTTATCCATGCGGCGCCGCGTCAACCTTGGCAGCTCCGAAAGCCCACGCGTCATGCTCCCATTCACCGCCGCCATCTGACTCAGCGCTCCAGGGGCCCGCGGTTTATGTAACATTCCCTGGTCCGGCGCAATCTGAACCGTTCACTCTATACACACTCGATCGGACGGCGCTCGGTCATCGTCTATGACTGGTGTGCACCCGTGACCGTCCACACTAAAACCCTAAGAACTCTCTCATATCTCAATGGGTTTTCGTGTTCTTATGCTCTATGAATTCGTCTTAAAGAGACGAACACATCCATAAGGTTTACATACTATGAATTAAGTAAAACAAAATGGAGAATCACTGGAAGCTCGGGAGGAAGGAATGATCCATACCTTTGCTCTGAGAAGTTTAGCTTCGATCAGAGAGTTGTGTCACCTTTGATTGCACCCAAGGAAGCTCCAGATGAAGTCCCTGGCTCTAGGGAATTGTCTAGGTATGAAAGTGTCCACAGCTAATTTCAAAGCTTGGAGGCTGGAGCAAATGGGTGGCCTGAAGAGGGGGCTTTCACTGGGGAACTCCTTCTCTTGGTCCTGTGCAGGTGTGGGTGAGTTTAATTTGGATTTGGTGGAGTTTTTAGAGATGTCCTGGTTCTGGGCTGAGAATCGAGCTCCAAAATTGAGCTCAATCAATGGGGTTTAGTGCTGGAGAGCAGTGGGGATCAATTGCTCTAAGTGAGGAGAAAGTCCTGGAGCAATTTTGGCAGAGTTTCATTTAGGTCTGGTTCATCACCTTCTTTGGCTGAGTGGGGGTGAGGTTTAAATAGACTTGACTGGAGGGTTCCACAGGGGTAATTTAAGGCTTGGATCAACTGCTCAGGGCAAGGGAAGAACAACCTTGGTGGCCATTTAGGTTGGGACAACTCAGCAAGGGGGAATTGAATTTTTGAATTAATTTAGACCTCTCGGCCATGGTGTTTTCCGGCGACTGTGGTGGCTGGCCGGCCAGGCATGGGTCACCCTCAGGGTCAGGGAGGTCAGGGCTTGATGTTTGTGAGATCAATTGGCTGTTGCCATGTGTAAAGAGGTTTGATTTAAGTGGAATGGGGGAGAGTGTATTTTGAGCTCATTTTGGTAGAAGGCATGGTTTAGGCTAGGTGCACCTCCCCAAGGCTTGACTTTAGGTTGGGAGGAATCATTTGGGTCAGCCAAGAGAGAGTGGTGAGGTCTCTTTCCATGGTGAGGTGGCTAAGCTTGGTTTAGAGTGTGACATGAGTATGGTTAAAAGGCTTAATGATGGATTAAGAAAGAGGCCCCCTCCATTTGTCATAAATGACATGGTGAGGTGTAAAGTGACTCCCATGGCTTGCATATGGCTTATGCATGGCTCCATGGCATCATTTGGCTTGGGAAAAGATTTGGTCAATTTCATGAAAGGGGATTTTATGAATTTTGGCATTTTGGTAGAAATTTGGATGAAGCTTGATATGGAATGGTTTAATGATGATTTTGAAACTTAGGGGTGATTTAAATCATAGGGAATGATGAGAAAAAATTTCATGTGGGCTTTGGAATGAAATTTAGGTTTTTGAATTTGTTGGAAGTGGGCTTTTAAAAAGGTTTAAGAAAGTGGGCTTTTAGATTTTTAAAATGGACTTTTGGATGAAATTTTTGTGAAGGACCATGCCAAATAGATGTTGGGCTTTAGTTCAGGGATGTATCATGAGTGATTTGGATAAGGTTTGGTGTCATTTGGAGTTGAAATGAGTTCAATTTGGGCTTTTTGGTCAAGGGGCCAAAGTGGGTCAAATTGGGCTAACTTGGGCCAAGGTTCTGTTAAGGTTGGATTTGATGTAAAATTAATGTTGAGAAATGTTCATGGGAGTGTCACAAAGAGTATTCAACTTTAGTTGGGCCTTAATTTTGGGATTTGGGCCCATTTGGGTTTGGTTTGGGTTTAGGCCAAAAATGGGTATTTTGACTTTGGGTTAAGCTTGGATGGAGTTTAGGTTCAAATTTGGGGCAAATCTTGGTAGTTTTTTGTTTTTGGGGATATTAGGATGGTTTAGGAAAATATTTGGGGTTTATTGGAGTTGAATTGGGTTGGTTTGGGCTAGGTTTAGGTCGTGGGCCAAAATTGGGCTTTAGGCTTCAAATTGAAATTGGATCAAAGTGTCAATCCAATTGGGCTTGTATCTGGTCTAAATTGACATTAAGGATATTGAATTGAAGTTTAGAATTGAATTGGACCAAAATTGAGGTCAATTGGGTTGGTTTAGTGGGACATTGGGTCTACTTGTGTTAAGAATGGGTAAAATTGGGGGTTTTAGTAAAAGTGCATTAAATTGACAAAATTGGCTTATGGTGTAGTTGAACAAAATGATATTGCGAATATTTGGGATTTTTTGGAATTTTTTGAGAATTTTTGGAATTTATGGAATTTTTGGCTAAGAAGGGCTTTTTGGGTATTTGGAGGATATCGGGGGGTATTTTTGGAAATTTTGGTATATTTGGCTATGGATGATCAACTTGAGTGGGGGGAAATTTTTAGGATTGGTTTTGAGGAATTTTGGGTAATTTAAGAAATTTTGCGAAATTTGGGCAATTCTGAGGGTATTTGGTAGATTTTGCGGGTGTAGGGCCCTGGGGGTCAAAAATTGAAATTTTGGAAAAATGAAGATTGATCATGTTTGAATAGAATGGAATCACTTTGGTTAAGCCATGAAGCCATATCAAGCCCATAAGAGCCATGAGAGGACTCATTTAAGGCATTCATTATGTTGCTCTTAACCTTCTTAGCCAAGGGCCTAGGGGTTAAGGTCCATCCATATGAATTACCTACATGAGTCAGGAAGTCAAGCTAGGCATGAATATTTTTAGGATTGGAATGTGTGTGAAAGTTTAATATGTGTGCCCTCACCAGACCAGGCCACCTAGAGTAGTCCTAAGGCCAAAGAGTCCTATAGAGAACCCACCTTTTAACCTCCACATTTGATTTTAATCCTCCAAGTGACTTGGGGAGTTACAATCAAACTTATGGGGTCTGCAGGGAGTTTAAGAGGTGTTTAAATTTCTAAGCGGTGGGTTCCATGTCTAGTCCTCTAAGATAGTCAAAGGGAAAGCCTATGGCTAGATTCTAAGTACTAAGGAGAGAGAAGAGAAAAGACCTCATCAAAATTGAGGTCAACATCGTCCTGCACGACCTTGTTTCTTTAGCTCATTGACGTAGTCTACAATTTCACTCTGCTTGTAGTGAGAGGAAACATATGTATGTAGCTCTAGTACTTCCTGAATGTTGACATATCTGCCTCTGATTCTCTGAAAGTATTCAAAGTTCTGCTTCCGTACCCTCTGGATCATCTCCAATTCATGCTCCGAAATTATCTGCAGCTGTCGGGGTCTAGTGACGTACTGTGGGATGTATGGCTCCACACCGTCACGCTCTCCTGGGATTGTCACTATCTCAGGTGCAGGTTCTGTAGTAACCTTTTCCGGAACAACCTCTGCTGTGGTGCTCCTGAGGACTGGCCTCCTTGGGGCAACTGCTACGACCATCGGGGTTTCTTCCTTGTTCTGCTCTTCTGTTAATTTCTTCAGCATCTTGGCGATACGATGATTCATGTTTCTTCTCTGAGTTGGGGTCAGGGTGGCTCTCCTCTCCCCCTGAATCTCTGTAGGAGCAGCACTGACAAGCTTTCCTCCTGCAGATGTTATCACTGATTTCATCTTGTTTTCCTCGATCACATTGATCTTCCTCTTCTTGTTTGCAGCTTGGGGAACCTTCTAGTTGAGCCTCATCATTGTCTTCCCACGGAACTGCTCGGGATCCACAGCAGTCCAATCAGTTTCCTCATTTTCCAACTCCAGTTGTGTAAGGTCCGAGCCAACCTCTATCACAGCATCAGCTTTCAGCTCTTCTTTGTTAAGTGCAAGACTTACGCCATCCTTAAGGTTCAGGAACAGCCGCCCGTTTTACATTTCCCTGAAAAGAAAATAAGGAAAGGATCAGGGGTTTCACTCAGGATGAGGACAATAAGAAAATTTACTTATTAATGAAAAATTCTTATTTAATTATTTCAAATTTTATAAGAGTAAGAGAAGATAAGAAAAGATCAGGAGTGAGCTTGTCTCGAAAGGAAGAGTCAAAATTTTATTATTACTTCAATTGCATATGTTTTCCTCGAAACTCGCAAATAGATTCGTTGCTTGTTGAACACTCGTAGCCTCTTTGGTGGATGTCTTCTTTGTCATTGTGATTGTCGAGATTGTGTATGATTTGAGAATTGTCATTTGTATCGGAATCGATGTCCGGATTGTCGCTAGTTATGCAATCGTTAGAAACAGTCAAAACGTAGCCAACGCCATAACCCTTATCATTATAAGATCCCACCGGAGTGAGTAAATAATCATACAGAGTCAGAGGTTCGAGAAATTTCTCCCCCGAATCGGAAACAACTATCCTAGGATAAGCAGCCCCTAGTCTAGCCTTAAGAGCCTCGGTCTTCTCTTCTTCGTCGATTTTCTTCTTCTCTTCAATCGTCTCCTGTTGAGGTGGTTCTTCTATCGCAAGTGATAGTGCTAACTTGACAGGTTTCGAACCCTGAGTTGATGCTAGCACCAAAGCGGTTTTGATGTGATCCAAAATCTTCTTCGCAGACTTTGTCCAAGCGGTAGTCCATCCGTCATCAGTCGCATAGGGATCTATCGAAACAATGAGATCCATCGAGATAACATTGACGGAACCTCCTTTCTGGGGTTCCTTCATGTACTCCTTCGGGATCGTTATATTCCCTTTCCGAAGATTGTCCTTGAGCCAACTTTTGAAGGTAATACAATCTTCTATCTTATGCCCAAGCATCCGGTGGTAAGGGCAAAAGTTGGGATCACCTTTCTTGTCGACTTCTTCTGGTCTCTTAGGTTCTGGTAGTTGGAAATCTAGAGTCTTCATCGATCATGGAACATTTTCAGCATCGCCTCATTCTTGAACGGATACTCCTCGTTCAAAAGCTCCTTTAGCGTATGTTATGGACGAGGCAGTTGTTCATACTGTTGAGATGACTGATAGCTGGGTCGGGGTTGTTGCGGCCGTTCTGACGGTATTTGTATCAGCTGCTTGCCTTTATCGACAGCTGCGACGATCCCGGACTTCATTTCAAAAGTTTTCACGGGCTTCTGTTTGTCTATTTTGTCGGTGAAACTTAATTGATTCGCCTCCTCTTGCAAGCTTCCGGCCTTGCTTAACAACATCTCAAAAGTCTTAATAGTAAATCCCTTGAGGAGAAGTGCTATCGGGCCATGAATGCTCTTAAGTAAAATGCCGATCGCATGTTGTTCTTGTAGCCGTGGCTCACACTTCATACTTAGATTTCTCCATCGAAGTATGTAATCCACCAAAGTTTCGTTCGGCTTCGCTTCTCTATCACTAAATCACCTATAGTGATGTGGTGCCGAGCTCCGACAAATCGCTTGATGAAGAGGTTCTCTAATTCCGAAAATGTCTTCACCGAACCGTTCAGTAATTCCGCATACCAATCAAAGGCGATCCCCGACGAGTCGCCGACAAATTGTCGGAAGAGTAAAGCATCACTTCTGCCGGCATTGCAACAACTGGCACGAAAATGTGCAACATGCTGCCGAGGGTTTCCGGTTCCATCAAAGCTCTTGAACAAAGGTGGTACAAAGCCTTTCGGATATTGGACAACGTCGAATTCTTCAGGGTAAGGTCTACCCGTCCGAATGGATGTCCCGCTCTTTGATTGTGCCAAGGCTTCTCGCACCTGCTGTTCCGCCATGCTCTTAATATCCTTTTCCGAAATCATGCTTTGTGTTGCATCCTTCTTTAATTGATCATCCCCGTTGATGGACGTAATCTCCTTTTCTCCGTCTACAATGTGAATGACTTCGGGGGTGTTTCTCTTTGGGGTTGAACTCCGACTCGGAGAGTGGCTAGGGCTGCGGCCATCTCTTCCATCCTTTTTGCCATTTGGGCGATCGTATCATCTTTCTCTTGAAGCTGCCTCCTCATTACTTCCGGCTCCTATCTTTCGCATGCCGCAGGGGCACCTCGTGAAGCCGACGAAGCTCGTGTTTCAACCATGTTAATTTCGCAAATTCATCGTCCATGAACTCGACTAGTCAACTTCATCTCCGAATTTCTCTTCTCTTTCCCTTGCTAATCGTCGAATATCGCTTCTTCGCTTTTCCATAAGCATCTTCTAGTGGTCTTTTCTGTACATCCTTGCAGTTGTCATGTGATAATTGTCAGGTTTCCTTCTCATGAGTCCCTTTTACTGTGGTAGCACTTTCTTCGGACTCAAGTCTCCTGACGATACTTTCCTTCCCAGGTTGTTGTTTTAATCTTAATTGCCTAGTTGTGAGACGCCATACCATCCTCCTAGCAGCAGAAGGTCTGGGACCGGATGGTCTGTCAGGCAAATGTTGGAAGGTGGTATCCTCCCTAATTTGTAGTCCTGAAACAACGACAGGCGGACTAGCTTTCATTCTCTTATTCGGCTTTTCTACAGCGATAGTAGGCTCTACTTGAGGCCCAAGACGAGATTTGGCCGGCACCCGCCCTATCCTTCTTAAAATTTCTGACACAGGGCATTTTTCTTTCGTCGCTAACTTCTCTATCAAGGTTTGCAGTCGAGCAAATGGCGTAATTCTAGCCCTTTTCTTACGGCTATCGTTGTAATATACGGGCTGAGGCAATGCGGCAGCAATCTTGCGAACATTTTCCTCATCCTCTGCAGTGGAGAGGGGATGGAACCTGCTTCCTCCTAAAAGTGGTATGTATTCAGGCAGCGGTGTATACTCAGGCAGTTCTGGGATTTCTTCTAGGAAAGCAACATCAGCAGCTCTGGCTTCTCTAGCAATCCTTCTACTTCTGTTCCTTCTCAGAGTCCATGTCAGTGATGGAATTCTCGAGCTGGACCCGATTTCAAAAACAGAAGGTTTCACAGGAAGATCTGTACCGTCCACGGTAATAGGTTCATCACAGTTCTGAATTTCCTTCTCCTTTAGTCTGCCAGAAGCTGGGGTAGGTGTAGAGACAACTAGACCAGTGGGGGTAGCAACAACAGTCCTTCTGCGAACAACAGTACTCCTTTCAGATGAAATCTTTTGCAGAGGAGGGAATTCATGAGTTGACTTGAGGTTAAACTCAATCAACGGCTTATCAGTTTCTGGTACTTTGCTCGTGAGTGAAAAGAGATTGACGTCGGGGATTTTGATGCCGGTGTCCCCGAATCCTTGTCCGAATCGAATAATTCCATTGTCAGGCAGTTCATCCTTGAACACGGCCAGGTCGAGTCCGTTGACGAAGGAGAAGATCGGCTTTGGGGCTTCCATTTCGCGCAGGCGGATCTCAAGTGTTAATCTCCGAATCGTGCTTCTTTTTATCGTACAACTTATGACGACAAAGAAAAAGTCCGAACACATTTCTGTTTACCTTAGTGTATTTGTGATATTAAAAGAAAATTGTTTTTCGAAAAGATTTGTTCGTTAGGAAGGAGAATTATTAAAAGAAGGAGAGTTGTAGGAAAAGTAAAAGGAATTGATTAGGAACTGGAAAAGGAAGAGAAAGTCTTGTAGAAACTTCTTGACCCGCAAGACCGCTCCTAAACTAATAGCTATTGGGGGTCCACCCCACTTCAGAAATGAGGTAAAAGGATCTCGGAACCTCTCTGTTTAGGGGTGTCTAAATAGTGGTTCCTAAATCCGAGAGAATTTTGGCTATACTTGTTCAAAGTAGAAATGAACATAGTATTCCAACGGAAAGAAGGGTAGTTTGATCCACTAGGAACATGGATACACTACCGATTTTTGAAAGCAGAATTATCTGATTAAAATGGAGAGAGGAATTTTCCCTAGCGGAGTCGCCAGAAATTGTCGGCATGTTTTTTAGGTTGTGTGTTTTATTTTGAAAAAGGGGTCGCCTAACAGAAATTGTCGGCAAATTTTAGATTTTAAATTTGATTTAAATATATATATATAATTTATAAAGTAGCATTTGATTTTGAAAATAATTTTAAGTTTGAAAATTTTAAGATATGAAATCAAACTGATATCACATCCCAAATAGTTTATATAAACGAGCACCGCACCACAAACCGTTTATCTATCCCTTAGGATAGACACACTGCTTGATGGTGGGGCTCGATTAAATAAACTAAAAGATTTGTGACATCCGTCTGGTCTGCGATCCTATTTTATAAGCCGACAAATTCCCCTGCTTAATATAAATGAATTAAGCAGGGTTTATATTACCTGGGTTCTTAAAATTCCCTATAAGGGCAAGCCCCTATAGTCAATTACATATTAAGTGACGGGGGTCACCTAAGAAAACTCTCGATAATAATCAATAATTCTGCTCTCAAGAATCTCAAAGTTTAAGTTCTCAAGGGATTGAATTTTGGAATTTCAATAGGGAATGGATCAAATTTGGAACATTTTATTTTGGGAATCCAAAGGAAGAAAGGTAGGAGAAATCACAAGATCCAAAGCGAACTCCGGCAATTTCCTGACTATCCTATTGTTTGGATTGAATTTAGGAAAGTCCTGATATTTATTTAATGTTTTGATCTTGCCAATTTTAATTAATTAGTACTTATATTCGTATGACATGATCATATAAATAGCCCCGAAGATGTGAGGGTTTATGTCGTATCGGACGACTACCTCGGAATCCTAAGACCGGTTAGGGCTTAATTTTGCAATGAAAATGCCTAAAAAAAGGTTGAGGATTTATGTTGCACTAGGCAAACTACCTCGAAGTCCTATGGCTTAGTTATTTAATTCTTAAGAAAGTTTTGTCAAGCGCATTCGAGTTTCTGTCGATGACGATGATCGTGCTGCCCACCATGCTCTGAGCTCCTTGTTGTTGCAGAGGTTTAGTTTTAGAAGTCATAAATCAAGAGATGAGAAAAGTGTTTTGGTTTAGAGAAATTCTTAATTTTCAAGTGTTTTTTATGTTTTAATTAAAATAAATCTTAAAGTTGATTATAACAACACCGGTTAAGATCCCACGGTTCCATCCTTCCGTCATCGTTATTTTTATCGGATTCACTTAGTCCAGGTGAATTTGCTAAACTCAACTAAATGAGTTCCACACTTTCATTTAGACCGTGGGAAATCCAGTTAGCAACACGTAGGTTACATCATCCGAGGTATTCCCGATCATCCAACAAGACGTTTTAATTTAGTTGTAATTGTAGTTTTGAATTCTGTTTGTGATTAAATTTTGAGTTGTTTTTTATTAAATTGTAATAAGGTAAATTGCAATAAAATAAAAGCGTACCTGGAGGGTCTTCCCGTCATCCCAAGCTGCACTTAAAACACAATTAGAATATTTAAGCATTTAAAGCAAGTCCCTAGGTAAAGCTAAGGGAAGGATTATGATTTTCTACCAAGTTCCTAATCCTATAACTAGTCATTTCCTATGACGTCTAGGTTCTTGTGTTTTGGTTTAAGAACGATTTTCTTCATCAAAGAACAATTAAGTTCAATTGTTCTTATAAACATCCCATCATATCGAGGAAGTGCTTAAGACGAGTCTTAAACAACTTTTCAATATTTCTAGGATTATTTTTAAGTCCAAGAGAATTTAATTATACAAATGAATTAATCGTCCGGAATTCAAGTTTTGTTGTTATCTTACTCAAGTGAACTAGGACATTTGAATATCCTATGAGGGAAATAACATTTCACTTAACGTTCTATTTAGGAGTTATGACAACAAAAGTTTTTGAGGGCAAATTGATGTTCAAATAGTTTGTGATTTAATTTAATTTCAGTTAACGGGTTTAAATTTGGAATAGTGTTCAAGTTGCTTTATATTTATTTTTGAATTTCTTTATGTCTTAGGTGATGTTATTTTTTTTAATTCAATTTAATTTAACTTTAATTTAATTTAATTTAATTTAATATGATTTAATTTAATTTAATTTGATTTAATTTGATTTAATTTAATTTAATTTGATTTAATTTAATTTAATTTAAATTTAAATTTTATTTTATTTTTAATTTTAATTTAATATTTTATTTTATTTTATTTTTGTTTTAAAGATGATTTAATTTTAATTATTAAAGTATTAATTTAATTGAAATTTTAAAAGGATTTAATTTAAATAATTTAACTTTAATTTAATTTAATGATTAAGTCTTTTAGCATTTTAAATCTCAAATTTGGATTATCATTTTAATTAGGAATTAAATATTATTGAGATGATTAATTTAGGGATTCTTAAATTAAAGAACAAATCTCTTCCTAATAATATCCCTATTTTAATAATTCCAATTTTATTATTCTTCCAAATTTAATTAATTATTTAATTAAGGTTTATTTCAATTATTTTTAAATTGTTTAATAGGTTTCTACCCTTATTATTCAAATTTCAATCATCTAAATCAGATTAGGATCAAATACTTTACTCTTTAATTTTATTAAGCCTAAAGTTTTAATTAAAGGTTAAAATTTTAATTACCATTTTGCCCTTCAAGTTTAATAATTTCATAACTCACTAAATTGAGCTTAAATGAACTTGTAATTTTTATGTGACTTCACTCATATGTCAATAAAGGCATGAGAGGAGAAAATGTGATTTTTCTGTATTTAATTTATTTATGTAATTATTTTTGGTGGAAAATAGGGATTTCCAAGGAAAATTTAATAATATGACCAAGGGAAAGTTTCTGTCCTTAAGAAAATTATGAAACATTTATAATGGCTAGAATTTTGGTGATTTTTTGAATTATATTCTTTTTATTATAATTATTTTAATTTTTGGAGTATTAATTAATTTAAAAATAAAATAAAGGTTGAAAAATGAATTTTATATTTTTCAAAAATCTCTCTGATATCAAGGAAATCAGAGAATCAATTTTTATAATTTTTTTATTTCTCTTTGATTTATTAGAATTATTTTAGTGGAAATACTAAAAATATACATTTTTTTAATTTTAAAATTACCTTACGGCTTTAAAATTTAATATCTCATTATAGAGACTTAAGAAAAACATGGGGTTTGTTCCTAAGTGATTAAAATTCAAAATGTGACATTTTGATGAATTTTATTATTTTTTTGATTTTTATTATTTTTTAATTATTAAAATATTAAAATAATGTAAAAAAATCAACTTTTTTGAAAAAGTGCAATTTTATTTTTCTTAAATTCCCCTGATATCAGAGAGGCTCCAAAACCAATTTGGTGAATTTTTGAAAAGTATTTTGAAAGTTATGAATTTTTAAAGTTTAAATTAGCTAAATGGTTTAATCTACCCATTTGATGGGGCTAACCAAGTCCAATTGACATCAAATTTTTATGGTGGGTTCCTCTGATTCTAAAGGTCAGTGGAGAATTTATTTCAGGTCAATTTGATGTATGATTAGCTCTAATTAATTAAGGATCTATTTTGGGTGTTTAAGCCAATTAGGGTTATTCCAAGTGGATTAATTCAAAACCTATTTTTCCTAGGTTCCTCTGGTCATAATAAACATCACCAAATTTTTCTAGAATTTATTTCACAATATGCTAATTATTGGAATTAAAATACTCAAACTAGCAACCTAGAGTTGAAAAATCAATAACTCTTCATAGGATGGCCTCCGACTTTGGAAAATTCGGTGGAATGTTCCCAAATTCGGAGGCTTCAAAAGCCCTATGGTCTCATGTCATGGTGAATTGTATACATGCATGGAGAATTGAAAATGTGCAGAGAGTAAATAAATTATTAAAAGTCAAATACTCAATGAAATTAAATGATTTCTTTTCCACATTATTCTCCTCTGTTCACTGAGCAAGAGGGTATTGGGGTATTTTGGTGGGTTTAGGGTTCAGGATGTGTGTGAGAGTGTGATGTGTGCAGGTCAACCCTCACCAGACCAGACTATCCGGGGTACTCCTAAGGCCAAAGAGTCCTATAGGGAACTCATCCTTTAAACCTTCACATTTGATTTCAACCCTCTAGGTGATTAGGGGTCTACAATCAAGCTTGTGGGGTTTGCAGGGAGTCAAGAGGTGTTTGGACTTCTAAAGGGTGGGTTCCACTTCTATTCCTCTAAGATAGTTAAAGGAAAAGCCTAAGGCTAGATCCTAGGTACTAAAGAGAGAAGAGAAGACCTCATCAAAAATGAGGTCAACAAATGGACCCCCAATAGGTGTGGTGTGCTAACCAAGCACACCGCGCGTATTGGCGTTGACCGAAAAGATCAACAAAACCAACACAAATGTCCAAGTGACAAACTTAGGATGAAGTAGAAGAATTTCCGCTAGGGAGTATCAGGTATATTTCCAAGACCGGAGATTCCTGAACTCTCGTTGGGGAATGGAAAAGGAGGTGAACTCCACATCACAAGATCTGGGGAATTCAATTTAGATTTCGTTTCATTTCATGTTCAAGTTTTGATGTGTAAGTTTAGATTTTGAGTTTTAATTTAGATTGAAGTTTGATTTAAAATCAATTTGAGGAAATTTGGATTTGAAATGAGAATTGAAACCTAGGTTCCAACCTCGGGATTGCAAGGAAAACTGGAATTTAGGTACCAGCCTCGGAGTGAGAATCAGAGTTTAAGTGTCGACGGAAAAAGGATGAGAATCAGAATTTAGGTACTGATCTCGAAAGGGATGAGAATTGAAATTTAAATATCAATCTCGAAAGAGAGTCAAAATTTAGGTATCGACCTCGAAAAGGATGAGAATCAGAATTTAGGTACTGATCTCGGAATGAGAACTGGAATTTAGGTACCAGTCTCGAAATGAGAGCTGGAATTTAGGTACCAGTCTCGGAAGTTTAGAATTGAAATTTAGGTATCAATTCGAAAGAGAATTGAAATTTAGGTATCGATCTCGAATGAGAGTCAAAATTTAGGTACCGACCTCGAAGGAAGAGAACTGGAATTTAGGTACCAGTCTCGGAATTTAGAATTGAAATTTAGGTATCAATTTGAAAGAGAATCGAAATTTAGGTATCGATCTCGGATGAGAGTCGGAATTTAGGTACCGACCTCGAAGGAAGAGAACTGGAATTTAGGTACTAGCCTCGAAATCCAGAATTGAAATTTAGGTTTCAATTCAAAAGAGAATCGAAATTTAGGTATCGATCTCAGATGAGAGTCGGAATTTAGGTACCGACCTCGAAGGAAGAGAACTGGAATTTAGGTACCAGCCTCAAAATTTAGAATTGAAGTTTAGGTATCAATTCGAGAGAGAATCGAAATTTAGGTATCGATCTCAAATGAGAGTCGGAATTTAGGTACCGACCTCGAAGGAAGAGAACTGGAATTTAGGTACCAGCCTCGAAATTTAGAATTGAAATTTAGGTATCAATTCGAAAGAGAATTGAAATTTAGGTATCGATCTCAGATGAGAGTCGGAATTTAGGTATCGACCTCGAAGGAAGAGAACTGGAATTTAGGTACCAGCCTCGAAATCCAGAATTGAAATTTAGGTATCAATTCGGATGAGAATCGAAATTTAGGTATCGATCTCGGAATGAGAACTGGAATTTAGGTACTCGGCCTAGGAAATTTTGAATTGAAATGTAGGTATCAATTCGGATGAGAATCGAAATTTAGGTATCGATCTCGGAATGAGAACCGGAATTTTGGTACCGGTCTCGGAAATTTTGAATTGAAATTTAGGTATCAATTCGGATGAGAATCGAAATTTAGGTATCGATCTCGAAATGAGAACTGGAATTTAGGTACCAGTCTCGGAAATTTTGAATTTAAATTTAGGTATCAATTCGGATGAGAATCGAAATTTAGGTATCGATCTAGGAATGAGAACTGGAATTTAGGTACCAGTCTCGGAAATTTTGAATTGAAATTTAGGTATCAATTCGGATGAGAATCGAAATTTAGGTATCGATCTCGGAATGAGAACTGGAATTTAGGTACCAGTCTCGGAAATTTTGAATTGAAATTTAGGTATCAATTCGGATGAGAATCGAAATTTAGGTATCGATCTCGGAATGAGAACCGGAATTTAGGTACCAGTCTCAGAAATTTTGAATTGAAATTTAGGTATCAATTCGGATGAGAATCGAAATTTAGGTATCGATCTCGGAATGAGAACTGGAATTTAGGTACCAGCCTCGAAAAGTTGTAATGTATGAAGAGGGACCCAGTCTCATGCCATCAGAACCAAATCGAAGAAAGTTCATGGCTCCGTGTCAATATAACTAGTCGATCCTCTAAGACACAGAAGAAAGAGAAATGAAAGGAGCTGGTAAGTGCACCAAGCTGAAAAGACTTGACTTAACAATAAGTCGAGGAAAATATTCAAATTTCAAAAGAGTTTCATATAGATTTTGATTGAGAGAAGAATTGAAAGGTTCGAATCAGAGGATTCAGATTGAAATTCAATTTGAGATTTAGATTCATTTTGTTTTAGTGATTCAATTTCATTTTCTGGTTAATTAGAGCTCATGTTAATTTGGAGTTCGTTTTGACATTCAGATTTTTAAAAGATTTTTCGTTCATTTTCTTTTCCATTTTCCTTTTCATTTTCTTTTTCATTTTCTTTTTCATTTTCTTTTTTATGTTCATTTTGTTTGTCTTTTAACGATTCAAATTTATTTTATCATTCATTTAATGTTCATGTGAATTTGGTGTTCATCATTTTTTTTAGATTTTTAAGGAAAGTTTTCTTTTATTCTTTTTTGTTTCTTTCTCGTTCTTTGTTCGAAGTTCATTTAACTTTAATGGTGTTTCTCAGTCAACTTGCACAAAAGAGGTGAAGGCCAAAAATGTGACACGGTCACTTTCATTCTAATCATGTTGAAGATACATCATATAACTCGATCTAGAATACATCTCATACAATCCATATAGACTCAAAAAGGACTATGTATGATCTTTGCCGATCCATCCAAAAAAAAGGTATCTGTCAAAAATCCATGCTTGAATAGTGAGGTACATGGTCAATAACATCACCTTCCAAGCCATCCTTGGAAAGGATGTCGTATGGATGTACGTTGGAGGTGTGATATTTTCCATGTAACTCACAGCTCGTAAGGCCGGAGGCTCTCTAGCTCTGGGTCCGGCTGGAAGTGGTAAGGTGCTTTCCGTCATCCATCCTTCGAAAGTAACCGAGATCCGCTTCATTGGTACTCCCGGTATGCAATGTTTAGCGACATCTACTCCGTTGCCCTTTAGTATCACGACGGAACCTACCGGTAATGGTATCTTTACCGGCCCTCGGAACTCACTCGGGCTCGCTTATCCGGAGGCGGATCCGAACATGATATTACAGTCGTTCGGAAAAGAAGCCGTGCAGAAGGTCCGACAAAGTCGTGGTAATCTATGTGCGGGGTATGCAGTCACCCCGCTTGTAAATGTTAATGATGCAACTGTTGGGTATGCAATCGCCGCGAGTACCCTCCATGTTATCATTCTCTTTACCATCCTTTTGATGACTAATGGCATTGGATCTACCTTGCCATGACGGAGTATTCCCGGTGGGTTTCCTTCCTGTCTTCTGCGAAGTTGTAGCGACATCCACATTGTATTGTAATTCTGCCTTTCCCCGGCATCCATCTCCGGGTTCCGAGTAAGTGTTTTCTCTTAGGCGGCCCGCTCGGCCCATTCTTTTCAAATCCTGGATGCAGTCCACGATTTGTGGTTGTTCGTATTCTGAGAACACGTCTGTCTGTAGCTCGAGGCCGTCTAGTATATTGATCCTCCTGCCTTTGATTCTCTCGAAGTATTCAAAAGTTTTCTTCTCTACATTCTGCATTCTTTCTAGCTCGTATTCTGGAATAATCTGCAAATGGTGAGGCCTGGTGACGTATTGTGGGATATATGGCTCAATCCCTTCACGTTCTCCTGCATACCTCGGCTCCTCGGGGATGGTGTCCGTCGGGACATCCTCCGGGGTTGCTTCTGCAACAAGGTTATGCATTACTGGTGGCTTTATCTGGTGGCGTTGTAGCCTTCCTTCTTCTATTCTTCTTAAGATTTCCTTGGTCTCTTCTGTTATCCTCGGAGCTGGCCTCCTTCCTTCAGGTACCTGGTGAACTGGCGTCCTTGAAGTATATGTACGCGGCGCAAGCATCGCCTCGTCTCCTCGGTCCGTCGCTAGTTTAGTTAACATCTAGCGGATAAGGCGATTTTTATTTCTTCGCTGAGTTGATGTGAGAGTAGCTCTTCGTACTTCCTGAATTTCTGTGGGCACGGCGCTGACAAGCCTGCTATCTGCTGTAGCGACTACAGACTTGATTCTCTTGTCTTCTTCAGTGCTTGTTTTCCTTTTCTTGCTGCTGGAGTGGTGGCTTGGGCCACCCACTTTCATTACTTGTCCGGTCGGGCGGTTCCTCTCGATCAGCTGGGACCCGGTCACTTTTCTCGTATTGCGAGCTTGCTGGTGCGAAGTCTGAGTCAATCTCTATTATCGCTCCATCTTTCACCCTCCTTTCATCGAGTGCAAGGCTTACGCCATTTCTAAAGTTCAGGACCAACAACCCGTTCGACATTTCCCTGCGAAAAGACAAGGAAAAGGATCAGGGGCTGTACTAAGAATAAGAACATTAAGAAAATGTTTATTAAAAACAGTTTTTTTATTATTCCTTTTATATTTTAAATTCAACAGGAATGAAGTGGGATAAGATCAGGAAAGAGATTTTGATATGGAAGAGAAAATAA
Source organism: Papilionanthe hookeriana x Papilionanthe teres (assembly GCA_022702705.1). Taxonomy (NCBI): domain Eukaryota; kingdom Viridiplantae; phylum Streptophyta; class Magnoliopsida; order Asparagales; family Orchidaceae; genus Papilionanthe; species Papilionanthe hookeriana x Papilionanthe teres. Next base: position 56,441,828 of record CM040430.1, on the reverse strand, counting down.
GGAAAACTTTATTATCATGATTTTATTTATTTTAGCACATTTTTTATTATTTTTGGGTTCGGACCCAGTCATAAGTAACTACTTCACCCGTGCTTCTAGGGATGAAAAAAAATCCATTCCTTCGAAACATTAGGTAGCGTAATACTTTTTCAAGTATCGTTCATTGATCGGAAGCATATGTCGTTCTCCTTGGCAATTCACTAGCTGGTAGGAGCCTCCTGAGTAGACTGCCTCAACCACAAACGGCCCTTCCCAAGTGGGTTCAAATTTTCCTCTTATCTTGCGGTGTGCAAAAATAGTTCTTTTGAGAACGAGAACTAAGTCACCAACTTTGAAGGTTCTTGGGCGGACCAATCTGTCATGGGCTTGAACCATCTTAGCTTGGTATAGTTCTAAATTCTGCGTCTGTGCCGCAAGTCTTTTCCCTTCCGGGCTTTCTAATTCCTCTAGTCGTAATTTGGCATTCTCTTCGTCGTGATTTTGTTTGCAAGTCGCAATCTCGAGTGAAGGAAGCTCGGACCTCTAAAGGTAACATCTGCCTCGGACCCATACACCGGAGCGTAAGGTGTAGCTTGAGTAGGAGTTCTGAAGGTTGTCCGGTAGGCCCATAAGGCTTCTAATAACTTCTCGTGCCAATTTCTCTTATTATCGTCTAAGGTTTTCTTTAAAATTTGAACGAGAGTTTTATTAAAAGCCTCAGCCAGGCCGTTTTCTCTTAGATAGTAAATTGTTGAATACCGCCAGTCGATTCCATGTCTCCTGACAAAATTGTTGATTTGCGTGCTTCTGAATGCTGATCCATTATCTGAGATAATCCTGCGCGGCACTCCGAAACGGTAAACAACTTGGTTCTTGAAAAACTGTAGCACGTGGTGTGCTTTCACTTCTCTGAGTGGAACTGCCTCTGCCCACTTGGAAAAGTAATCTGTAGCCACAAGAATGAAGCGATGTCCTTTTGAAGATGGTGGTTCTATTGGACCCACTATATCTATGCCCCAACATTCAAATGGCCACGACGTAATTGTCGGATGTAGCACATTTGGAGGTTGGTGTAGAACCACTCCGTGCACTTAGCATTGGTGACAGCTCTTGGTGATTTTCATGCAGTCGGTCATCATCGAGGGCCAGTAGTACCCTAGTCTTTTAATTTTCATTTTCATCTTCGAACCCGACTGGTGAGCACCACAGAGTCCTGAATGGACCTCCTTAACAATTTCACGGGACTCGGACCCGCTTAGGCACCTTAGCCACATTTGATCGAAAGAGCTTCTGTATAACGTGTTGTTTATTAATGCATAGGACAGAGTTCTTTTCTTGATCTGATGGGCTAGCGACCTATCGTCTGATAGTTTTCTTGTTTGCAGGTAGTCTATTAATGGCTGTCATCAATCTTCTGTGTTTTCTCATCACTTCGTTGCAATCGATTCTTCCTTTTCCGATTTGTGTATTGTGTCTATGTCAAGTCGTGATAGGACTCGACGTCCGTGAACCGACACTTCCACTGATTCATCTTGCAAGCAGGCAAATTCTTTTGCGAGGCGGGCTAACGCATCGGCTAAAGCGTTTTCTCTCCTAGGAATTTTGTAAATTGTCACATTCGGAATCTGTTCCAACAACTGTATGACATATTGGAAGTATTGCTCGAGTCTTGGCTTTAAAATTTTGTAATGTCCGGCGATCTGTTGAATGACTAACTGCGAATCCCCGTAGATGTTGATGTCTGTTATCCCCATTTGAATAGTTAATTCCAGTCCTGTTATGAGGGCTTCGTATTCGGTTCGTTGTTTGTACACGGCTCCGTCAGTGGTAGGAGTATCTTAACATCCCCCGCTCTGGTGTTATAAAGATTAATCCGATCCCTGCCTTACCGGGCACTATCACTTGCAATTCTTCGTCTTTGTGTGCTGAAGATGCTCCGTCGAAATATAATTCCCAACGTCGATCATCTGGGTCTTCTAAACTCATTATTTGCTCATCTGGCAAATCGTCATTGAGAGTAGATTCTGCCGGCAAAGGGTGTGATGCGAGGAAGTCTGCTAAGACTTGTCCCTTTACAGCACAAAGAGGCACGAAAGTTATATCGAATTGCAATAATATCATTGACCATCTGGCAAGTCCGCGCGAAAGCGTTGGACGAGTCATCAAGTATTGCAATGGATTAAATTTCGAGATTAGGTTGACCTTATGAGAAAGCATGTAGTGCCTGAGCTTTTGAGCGGCGAAGATCAGGGCCAAACAATGCTTTTCAATTGCGGGGTATCGTATTTCCATCGGAAGTAAACGACGGCTTAGGTAGTAAAGAGCATTTTCTTTACCCTCATCATTGACCTGGGCTAACAGGGCTCCGAGAGAGTTGTCTAAAGCCACGGTATAAAGTATCAGCGGTCTTCCTAAGACTGGGGCTGCTAAGACAGGAGGTGTTATTAAGTATTGTTTAATGCCTCAAAGGCCTTCTGGCATTTCTCTTCCCAAATAAATTTGGCGTTCTTTTTAACTAATGCCGAGAAAGGCTGACACCTACCTTACAAGTTTGAGATAAAGCGTCGAAGATATGTCAACTTCCCTTGAAAAGATCATAGTTGTTTTAAGGTTTTGGGAGGTGGCATTTCTAAGATAGATTTAATCTTTTCCGGGTCGATTTCAATTCCACGATGTCGGACAACGAATCCTAAGAATTTCCCGGAGGTGACGCCGAAGGCGCATTTTAAGGGATTCATCTTAAGGTTAAATTGTCTTAATCATTCGAAAACAATTCTCAAATCATATAGGTGGTTGTCCTTTACTTTGCTTTTGATGACTACATCGTCCACATAGCATTCGACTTGATTGTGGATGAGATCATCAAAAATTCTTGTCATCGCTCTCTGGTATGTTGCTCCTGCGTTCTTCAGTCCAAATGGCATCACCGTGTAGCGAGTATACTCCAATCGGCGTTCCGAATGCTGTAAGTTTTTCATCTTCGGAGCCATTTTTATCTGGTTGTATCCTGAAGATCCATCCATGAATGAGAATATTTCATGTGTCGAAGCAATGTCGATCATTAATTCTGGGATCGGTAGAGGGAATTCATCCTTTGGACATGTCTTGTTTAAATCTCTGAAATCCACACAAATTCTGATATGACCGTTCTTCTTCCTAACTGGTACCACATTGGCTAACCAAGTCGGATATTATTCTTCGCGGTCAAATTTAGCGTCTATTAGCTTTTTAACTTCAGCTATGACTTGTTGTTCGATTTCCAAACGCATTCTTCTGGGACCTTGTCTGACTGGGACAGAAGTAGGATCCACTCCTAGCTTATGGACTGTGACCTCTGGAGCTAATCCTGGCATCTCATCATAGTTCCAAGCAAAACGAGTCTTTAAATTCCATTAATAACTTGATTATTTCTTCGGAGTCTTCTTTATTGAGTAAGGAGCTAACAAAGGTAGGTCTAGGCTCTTCGCTAGTACCTAAGTTAACTTCTGTTAACTCATCTATTGTAGATTTGAACTCTTCTTCGAACTCTGGTGGAGCGTTTCCAATTTGTAAATCTTCAAATTCTTCTGTAGTTTCCATGCAGTTTTCATTAGACTCACAAGTGACAACCAAGCAAAATTCAGCATCGTCAACTGATCCTACTGTGCCGAATCCGAGACCATGTTTTGAATTGGGTGGACGATCGGAGTTATTCCATAATTTTTCAAAATGTTGTGATTGACCTTTTTTCCATTTTCGAGGTAAGAAACCACGTTGAATTAAATTTTGAACACAGGGAGAGTACCACTCAAAAGGTAATTCCATTAATTCTGATGAAGTGACATCTTCAAGTTGTACATTATTTTCAGTTTTGGAGGAAGGAGCACCACGGTAGAATTTGATTGGCTTTGCACCGCCGCTACGTACCTCTTTGACCACCATACCCTCGATCTTATTAGAATGGATCGGGGTCAGGATCATAGTATGTACATAGTGGTTAATCTTCTCGTACATCGATTTATATTCTTCATTCTTTTCATCTTCGAGCGGGATCCTGAATTGCAGCTTCTTCCGACTTATTGTCGCTGCTTCTTGCTTGATTTCTTTTTCTTCTTCAGAACTATCTTCCCAATCAACATTGATGGCTGGTTTCCTCTGTCCAACTGTCCTAACGTCTCTGCCACGACCTCATCCCCGGCCTCGACCTCGGATGCGAGTTGTGGAGAAACCTTCGCCATCTCGCCGTAAGGGAGTGGTGAGTGACTGCTGGACTAGAACGTCAGGTTCTTCGTCGTCCCGAACTTCCTTTGCTTCATTCGTTATGGTATCTCTGGAGAAAATTGTTTTCTTCGGAGGTGCATAATAAGCTGCATCTTCATGGATTCCAATTTCATGTACGGAGAATGGTTGTAAGTCACCTTTGATGCACTGTTCCCCTCCATCGTAGTATTTGATGCACTGGTGTAGGGATGATGGTACCATCCTATTTTCATGTATCCACGGTCGGCCCAGTAGAGCGTTGAATGACGTTTCTGAATCAATTATGTGAAATTTTGCGGTTGTCTTTGCTAAGTCACCGGTTTTCATTAGCAGTGTTATTGATCCGAGGCCTCTTTCTCCTTTCTGGTTGAATCCCCTTAATAACATTTTGTCTGCTTTAAGCTCACGAGCATCAATTTCTAAATATGCTAGCGTTTGAAGATTCATTATGTTGATTGATGCTCCTGGATCCACCAATACTTTGGAGAGTGTAAACTTCCCTATTGTAACTGAAATGTACAACGGTCGGTTGTGGTCTGCTGTCCCAAGTAGTAGGTCATTGTCCGTGAAGGTGACACCTCGTCGTTCCTTTAACGAGCAAACCTCATCTAAGGAATCTCCAGCCATTTGAGCTAAGCAAATTTCTGGATCAAGTAAGGCCTTGATCAGAGCTTCTCTCATCTCCTTTGATAAGATGACAGCGTCGTAGATGCTCAGTTTGGATGGTAGTTTCCTAAGATGGGCTAGCACGTTGTAGTCCACTTTATTTTCATGTGTCTCGGCTTCTTCTTGAATGGGTATTTCTGCTGCCGGGGTTGGTTCTTCCTGAACAACCACCTGCTTTCCTTTGAAGGTAATACAATCTTCTATCTTATGACCAAGCATCCGGTGGTAAGGGCAAAAGTTGGGATCACCTTTCTTGTCGACTTCTTCTGGTCTCTTAGGTTCTTGTAGTTGGAAATCTGGAGTCTTCATCAGACTGCAGAACATTTTCGGCACTGCCTCATTCTTGAACGGATACTCCTTGTTCAAAAGCTCCTTTAGCGTATGTTGTGGACGAGGCGGTTGTTCATACTGTTGAGATAACTGATAGCTGGGTCGGGGTTGTTGCGGCCGTTCTGACGGTATTTGTATCGGCTGCTTGCCTTTATCGACAGTTGCGATGATCCCGGACTTCTTTTCAAAAGTTTTCACAGAGCCTCGTTTGTCTGTTTTGTCGGTGAAACTTAATTGATTCGCCTCCTTTTGCAAGCTTCCGGCCTTGCTTAACAATTTCTCAAAAGTCTTAATTGTAAATCCCTTGAGGAGAAGTGCTATCGGGCCATGAATGCTCTTAAGTAAAATGCCGACTGCATGTTGTTCTTGTAGCTGTGGCTCACACTTCATACTTAGATTTCTCCATCGAAGTATGTAATCCACCAAAGTTTTGTTCGGCTTATGCTTCTCTATCACTAAATCACCTATAGTGATGTGGTGCTGAGCTCGGGAAATCGCTTGATGAAGAGGTTCTCTAATTCCGAAAATGTCTTCACCGAACCGTTCGGTAATTCCGCATACCAATCAAAGGCGATCCACGACGAGTCGGCGACGAATTGTCGGAAGAGTAAAGCATCACTTCCGCCGGCATTGCAACAAGCGGCACGAAAATGTGCAACATGCTGCCGAGGGTTTCCGGTTCCATCAAAGCTCTTGAACGAGAGGTGGTACAAAGCCTTTCGGATATTGGACAGCGTCGAATTCTTCAGGGTAAGGTCTACCCGTCCGAATGGATGTCCTGCTCTTTGATTGTGCCAAGGCTTCTCGCACCTGCTGTTCCACCATGCTCTTAATATCCTTCTCCGGAATCATGCTTTGTGTTGCATCCTTCTTTAATTGATCATCCCCTTTGACGGACGTAATCTCCTTTCCTCCGTCTACAATGTTAATGACTTCTGGGGGTGTTTCTCTTTGGGGTTGAACCTGACTCTGGAGAGTGGCTAGGGCTACAGCCATCTCTTCCATCTTTTTTGCCATTTGGGCGATCGTATCATCTTTCTCTTCAAGCTGCCTCCTCATTACTTCCGGCTCCTCTCTTTCTGCGGCTGCAGGGGCACCTTGTGAAGCTGACGAAGCTCGTGTTTCAACCATGTTAATTTCTGCATATTCATCGTCCATGAACTCTGACGAGTCAACTTCATCTCCGAATTTCTCTTCTCTTTCCCTTGCTAATCATCGAATAACAGTTCTTAGCTTTTCCATAGCATCTTCTAGTGGTCTTTTCTGTACATCCTTGCAATTGTCATATGATAATTGTCGGGTTTCCTTCTCATGAGTCCCTTTTACTGCGGTAGCACTTTCTTCGGACTCAAGTCTCCTGACGAGACTTTCCTTCCCAGGTTGTTGTTTTAATCTTAATTGCCCGGTTGTGGGACGCCATACCATCCTCCTAGCAACGAAGGTCTGGGACCGGATGGTCTGTCAGCCAAATGTTGGAAGGTGGTATCCTCCCTAATTTGTAGTCCTGAAACAACGACAGGCGGACTAGCTTTCATTCTCTTATTCGGCTTTTCTGCAGCGATAGTAGGCTCTACTCGTGGCCCAAGACGAGATTTGGCCTGCACCCGCCCTATCCTTCTTGAAATTTATGACACAGGGCATTTTTCTTTCTTCGCTAACTTCTCTATCAAGGTTTGCAGTCGAGCAAATGGCGTAATTCTAGCCCTTTTCTTACAGCTATCGTTGTAATATACGGGCTGAGTCAATGCGGCAGCAATCTTGCGAACATTTTCCTCATCCTCTGCGGCGGAGAGGGATGGAACCTGCTTCCTCCCAAAAGTGGTATGTATTCGGGCGGCGGTGTATACTCGGGCGATTACGGGATTTCTTCTAGGAAAGCAACTTCGGCGGCTACGGCTTCTCTAGCAATCCTTCTACTCGTTCCTTCTCTAAGTCCGTGTCGGCGATGGAATTCTCGAGCTGGACCCGATTTCAAAAACGAAGGTTTCACGGGAAGATCTGTACCCTCCACGGTAATAGGTTCATCACAATTCTGAATTTCCTTCTCCTTTAGTCTGGCAGAAGCTGGGGTAGGTGCAGAGACAACTAGACCAGTGGGGGTAGCAACAACAGTCCTTCTGTGAACAACAGTACTCCTTTTAGATGGAATCTTTTGCATAGGAGGGAATTCATGAGTTGAATTGAGGTTAAACTTAATTAACGGCTTCTCAGTTTCTGGCACTTTGCTCGTGAGTGAAAAGAGATTGACGTCAGGGATTTTGATGTCTGTGTCCCCGAATCCTTGTCCAATCAAATAATTCCATTGTCAGGCAGTTCGTCCTTGAACACGGCCAGGTCGAGTCCGTTGACGAAGGAGAAGATCAGTTTTGGGGCTTCCATTTCTGCAGGGCAGATCTCAAGTGTTAATCTTCGAATCGTGCTTCTTTTTATCGTACAACTTATGACGACAAAGAAAAAGTCCGAACACATTTCCGTTTACCTTAGTGTATTTGTGATATTAAAAGAAAATTGTTTTTTGGAAAAGATTTGTTCGTTAGGAAGGAGAATTATTAAAAGAAGCAGAGTTGTAGGAGAAGTAAAACGAATTGATTAGGAACTGGAAAAGGAAGAGAAAGTCTTGTAGAAACTTCTCGACCCGCAAGACCGCTCCTAAACTAATACCTATTGGGGGTCCACCCCACCTCAGAAATGAGGTAAAAGGATCTCGGAACCTCTCTGTTTAGGGGTGTCTAAACAGTTGTTCCTAAGTCCGAGAGAATGTTGGCTATACTTGTTCAAAGTAGAAATGAACATAGTATTCCAACGGAAAGAAGGGTAGTTTGATCCACTAGGAACATGGACACACTACCGATTTTTGAAAGCAGAATTACCTGATTAAAATGGAGAGAGGAATTTTCCCCGCGGAGTTGCCAGAAATTGTCAGCATGTTTTTTTAGGTTGTGTGTTTTCTTTTGAAAAAGGGGTCGCCTAACAGAAATTATCGGCGAATTTTATATTTTAAATTTGATTTAAATATATATATATAATTTATAAAGTAGCATTTGATTTTGAAAATAATTTTAAGTTTGAAAATTTTAAGATATAAAATCAAGCCGATTTCACATCCCAAATAGTTTATATAAACGAGCACCGCACCATGAACCGTGTATCTATCCCTAAGGATAGACACACTGCTTGATGGTGGGGCTCGATTAAATAAACTAAAAGATTTGTGACATCCGTTTGGTCTACGAACCTATTTTATAAGCTGATAAATTCCCCTGCTTAATATAAATGAATTAAGCAGGGTTTATATTACCTGGGTTCTTAAAATTCCCTATTAGGGCAAGCCCCTATAGTCAATTACATCTTAAGTGACGGGGATCACCTAAGAAAACTCTCGATAATAATCAATAATTCTGCTCTCAAGAATCTCGAAAGTTTAAGTTTTCGAGGGATTGAATTTTGGAATTTCGATAGGGAATGGATCAAATTTGGAACATTTTATTTTGGGAATCCGAAGGAAGAAAGGTAGGAGAAATCACGGATCCAAAGTGAACTCCGGCAATTTCCCGACTATCCTATTGTTTGGATTGAATTTAGGAAAGTCCTGATATTTATTTAATGTTTTGATCTTGCCAATTTTAATTAATTAGGACTTATATTCGAATGACATGATCATATAAATAGCCCCGAAGATGTGAGGGTTTATGTCGTATCGGACGACTACCTCGGAATCCTAAGACCGGTTAGGGCTTAATTTGCAATGCAAATGCCTAACAAAAGGTTGAGGATTTATGTTGCACTAGGCAAACTACCTCGAAGTCCTATAGCTTAGTTATTTAATTCTTAAGAAAGTTTTGCCGAAGCGGATTCGGAGTTTCTTCGATGACGATGGTCGTCTTTGCCCACCATGCTCAGAGCTTCTTGTTGTTGCGGAGGTTTAGTTTTAGAAGTCATAAATCAGGAGATGAGAAAAGTGTTTTGGTTTAGAGAAATTCTTAATTTCCAAATGTTTTTTATGTTTTAATTAAAACAAATCTTAAAGTTGATTATAACAACACCGGTTAAGATCCCACGGTTCCATCCTTCCGGCATCGTTATTTTTATCGGATTCACTTAATCCAGGTGAATTTGGTAAACTCAACTAAATGAGTTCCACAATTTCATTTAGACCGTGGGAAATCCCGTTAGCAACACGTAGGTTACATCATCCAAGGTATTCCCGATCATCCAACAAGACGTTTTAATTTAGTTGTAATTGTAGTTTTGTATTTTGTTTGTGATTAAATTTTGAGTTGTTTTATATTTTGAAATATTGTGGCGGTGAATTTTATCTTGTAATGACTTTTAATTTAGTTTTGGTTTCAGTTTTAGGGGCTACCCTAAAGGTGTGAGTTTTCATGCAACAGTTGTTTATCATGCACGAAAAGTAAAGTGTAATGCGATTAAATAAATTGTAATAAGGTAAATTGCAATAAAATAAAAGCGTACCTGGAGGGTCTTCCCGTCATCCCAAGCTGCACTTAAACCACAATTAGAATATTTAAGCATTTAAAGCAAGTCCCTAGGTAAAGCTAAGGGAAGGATTATGGTTTTCTACCAAGTTCCTAATCCTATAACTAGTCATTTCCTATGACGTCTAGGTTCTTGTGTTTTGGTTTAAGAACGATTTTCTTCATCAAAGAACAATTAAGTTCAATTGTTCTTATAAACATCCCATCATATCAAGGAAGTGCTTAAGACGAGTCTTAATCATCTTTTCAATATTTCTAAGATTATTTTTAAGTCCTAGAGAATTTAATTATACAAATGAATTAATCGTCCGGAATTCAAGTTTTGTTGTTATCTTACTCAGTGGACTAGGACATTTGAATATCCTATGAGGGAAATAACATTTCACTTAACGTTCTATTTAGGATTTATGACAACAAAAGCTTTTGAGGGCAAATTGATGTTCAAATGGTTTGTGATTTAATTTAATTTCAGTTAACGAGTTTAAATTTGGAATAGTGTTCAAGTTGCTTTATATTTATTTTTGAATTTCTTTATGTCTTAGGTGATGTTATTTTTTTTAATTCAATTTAATTTAACTTTAATTTAATTTAATTTAATTTAATATGATTTAATTTAATTTAATTTGATTTAATTTGATTTAATTTAATTTAATTTAATTTAATTTAATTTAATTTAATTTAATTTAAATTTTAATTTAATTTTATTTTTAATTTTAATTTAATTTTTTTTTTATGTTTTAAAGATGATTTAATTTTAATTATTAAAGTATTAATTTAATTGAAATTTTAGAAGGATTTAATTTAAATAATTTAACTTTAATTTAATTTAATGATTAACTCTTTTAGCATTTTAAATCTTAAATTTGGATTATCATTTTAATTAGGAATTAAATATTATTGAGATGATTAATTTAGGGATTCTTAAATTAATGAACAAATCTCTTCCTAATAATATCCCTATTTTAATAATTCCAATTTTATTATTCTTCCAAATTTAATCAATTATTTAATTAAGGTTTATTTCAATTATTTTTAAATTGTTTAATAGGTTTCTACCCTTATTATTCAAATTTCAATCATCCAAATCAGATTAGGATCAAATACTTTACTCTTTAATTTTATTAAGCCTAAAGTTTTAATTAAAGGTTAAAATTTTAATTACCATTTTGCCCTTCAAGCTTAATAATTTCATAACTCACTAAATTGAGCTTAAATGAACTTGAAATTTTTATGTGACTTCACTCATATGTCAATAAAGGCATGAGAGGAGAAAATGTGATTTTTCTGTATTTAATTTATTTATGTAATTATTTTTGGTGGAAAATAGGGATTTCCAAGGAAAATTTAATAATATGACCAAGGGAAAGTTTCTGTCCTTAAGAAAATTATGAAACATTTCTAATGACCAGAGGATCACTTGGACCAATTTTGGTGATTTTTTGAATTATATTCTTTTTATTATAATTATTTTGAGTTTTGGAGTATTAATTAATTTAAAAATAAAATAAAGGTTGAAAATAAATTTTATATTTTTCAAAAATCTCTCTGATATCAAAGAAATCGGAAAATCAATTTTTATAATTTTCTGATTTTTCTTTGATTTATTAGATTTATTTTAGTGGAAATACTAAAAATATACATTTTTTAAATTTTAAAATTACCTTAGGGCTTTAAAATTTAATATCTCATTATAGAGACTTAAGAAAAATATGGGGTTTGTTCCTAAGTGATTAAAATTCAAAATGTGACATTTTGGTGAATTTTATTATTTTTTGAATTTTTATTATTTTTAAATTATTAAAATATTAAAATAATGTAAAAAAATTAACTTTTTTGAAAAATTGCAGTTTTACTTTACTTAAATTCCCCTGATATCAGAGAGGCTCCAAAACCAATTTGGTGAATTTTTTAAAAGTATTTTGAAAGTTATGAATTTTTAAAGTTTAAATTAGCTAAATGGTTTAATCAACCCATTTGGTGCGGCTAACCAAGTCCAATTGACTTCAAATTTTTATGGTGGGTTCCTCTGATCCTAAAGGTAAGTGAAGAATTTATTTTAGGTCAATTTGATGTATGATTAGCTCTAATTAATTAAGGACCTATTTTGGGTGTTTAAGCCAGTTAGGGTTATTCCAAGTGGATTAATTCAAAACCTATTTTTCCTAGGTTCCTCTGGTCATAATAAACATTACCAAATTTTTCTAGAATTTATTTCACAATATGCTAATTATTGGAATTAAAATACTCAAACTAGCAACCTAGAGTTGAAAAATCAATAACTCTTCATAGGGATGGCCTCGACTTTGGAAAATTCGGGGAATGTTCCCAAATTCGGAGGCTTCAAAAGCCCTTTGGTCTCATGTCATGGTGAATTGTATACATGCATGGAGAATTGAAAATGTGCAGAGAGTAAATAAATTATTAAAAATTAAATACTCAATGAAATTAAATGATTTCTTTTCCACATTATTCTCCTCTGTTCACTGAGCAAGAGGGTATTGGGGTATTTTGGTGGGTTTAGGGTTCAGGATGTGTGTGAGAGTGTGATGTGTGCAGGTCAACCCTCACCAGACCAGACCATCCAGGGTACTCCTAAGGCCAAAGAGTCCTATAGGGAACTCATCCTTTAAACCTTCACATTTGATTTCAACCCTCTAGGTTATTAGAGGTCTACAATCAAGCTTGTGGGGTTTGCAGGGAGTCAAGAGGTGTTAGGAATTCTAAAGGGTGGGTTCCACTTCTAGTCCTCTAAGATAGTCAAAGGAAAAGCCTAAGGCTAGATCCTAGGTACTAAAGAGAGAAGAGAAGAACTCATCAAAAATGAGGTCAACAAGGTGCCTCAAGGCAGCTCTTGAAGCCTATAAATAGATGTCCAAGTCTTGAGAAATCGTGCCCCTCCCATTATACCCCTTTCTCTTATCTACTTTAAGATCTCTCATCCTTAGAGAGAGAATTAGAGAGAGAAATTTAGGGCCACTTTTGTTTAGTTTAGTGAGTTTATTTTCAAGTTATTGCATCCGGAGTTCATTACATCGTGGAGTCAGTAGGAATCGGAAGATTTGTAGAAGAAATATTTGAGATAAGTATATTTTTACATTTGATTCAAAGTTTAATTATCATATTTTGTTATTTATTTTCAATGTGTTCTGAGTAGTTGGTTACTTTCTTACTTCAATTATAAAGAGATAAATAAGATAATATAAAGATTCGATGGAGAATTAAAATTCAAAATATTTTCAAAACATTGTGATGACATTAATACTTGATTTTACTTTACTTTTTAAATTGGCCATTTGAATTGTTAAAACCTGTTGAAGAGTTTAAAAACCTTGTAGGAGAAGAACTCTTAACTTGTAAATGTCACATGAATCCTTGGGTAGTCGAAGGCCATGTGCGGGCTATTCATGGTGAAGTGCAAATAAATAGGAAAATAATATTTAAAGGGCGCAGAATTGATAAGTTTTTAGAGTGACAAACTAAATTCTTATAATTTAATTTATAGACTAGGAAAGGGTAACTAGTAGGGCCGACCATAGCCACCCTTTGACATCTAGACGTGTGGTCCTAGATTAACCCATTCTACTAACAATACATCCGAACCTATTATGTAAATTAGTCAATATTCTTTGCACCTGGATCAAAGGGTAAAGAATAGAATGCTTCTATTTGGCACAATACCATAAATTAAATTCTCCAACGAATATTAAATTATCTTAAAGATCTTAGATGAATTGAAGGAATGAAAGTTGTTTATTTTATATAGAGTTTATAAAATACATAAATGAATTGAAGGAATGAAAGTTGTCAAAGGATGGGAAATATATCTAGGAAAGATGAAATGTCGCTAAACTATATATTGGAAGTTGAAATTTTTGATATATGGGGATTAGACTTTATGGGACCATTTGTTCCATCATCTGGAAAAATTTATATTTTATTAGCGAGTTGATTATGTTTCAAAATGGATTGAAGCCGTTGCTTTACCAAACTCGTGATTCCAAAAGTGTTTCAAAATTCTTTAAGAAAATGATATTTTCAAGATTTGGAATGCCTAAGGTAATTATCACTCATGGTGGAAGTCATTTCAGGAATATAAGAATTCAATCATTACTTCAAAAATTTGGAATCAAACATAGAATTGTAATTGCTTATCACCCTCAAACTAGTGGAATGGTTGAAGTATCAAACAGAGAAATTAAAAGAATTTTAGAAAAGACTGTAAATCCTAAAAGAACTGATTGGGTTGATAGATTTGATTTTGCATTATGGGCTTATAGAATAGCTTATAAGACACCAATCGGAATGTCACCTTACTGGTTAATTTATGGTAAACATTGTCACTTACCTGTAGAACTTGAACATAAAGCTTATTGGGCGATAAAGGAGTTTAATTTTAATTTGAATAAAGCAGGAGAAAAATGATTATTACAATTAAATGAGATGGAAGAAATTAGAAACGAATCATATGAAAATGCGAGGATTTATAAAGAGAAAATGAAAATGTTGCATGATAAGAAAATTTCAGGAAAAATTTTTGAGCTTGGACAAAAATTTTTACTGTTTAATTCTCGTTTAAGACTTTTTCCTGGAAAATTGAGATCTAAATGGATTTGACCTTATTTTGTTGAGAAAGTATACCATTATGGAGCTGTGGATATTAAAGATCCCAAAACTAGAAAATTTTTTAAAGTAAATGGATTAGGATTGAAGCCTTATTTGGGAAATATTAAGAAGATTTATAAAGAGGCTTATGAATTGAGTCAACCTGATTAAAGATTTACTTAAGTCGGGCTGACGACATTAAACCAAGCGCTTTGTGGGAGGCAACCCATAATTATCTTGTGTTTTGTGTTTTAATGTAAGGTTATGCCTCGATCTTGATTAATTTTATATTACTTTAGAAAAACTTGATGCTCATAAGTTGGTTGACTAGGGCTGAAAATTATTTTAAGGTATGTAAGATTTAAAAATAGGGTAACTCTATTTTAAATATGAGTAAAAAGGAGATTAAGTTAACCTTCATTATGATAGTTTACAATGTGAGTTATCGAGTCTAAATTACTCTTACCAGTATAATTTACCTATCTTGGAGAACGAAATTTTGAAAATTTGACGATTAGGCGAAACGGAGTTGAACGTAGTTCCGGCGCCTAGGTGCCAGAATTCGGCGCCTAAGCGCCAGAATCAACTATGTATCAATAGGTCCGGCACCTAGGCGCCAGATTCGGCGCCTAAGCGCCACGGTTACTGGGTCGTGGAAAAACCAAAAATTTTTAGTTTTTCACACGATTTTCCACTTTAAATCTACCCATCTTCTTCCCTGACCATCAAACAATCAAAATTACATCCCTTACATTTCATTCTTGAAAGATTTGAGAAATTTTTGAAGAAATGGAAAGGAGAAATCATGGAGAAGAGGCTAGGGACAAGGTCTCAAGGGATCCTCAACCCTACTTCAATGGTTTCATCGCTGTAAGTTTAGAGAAAATTTCTAGTCATTTAGATAAGTTTGAAGAAGATTTTAAAAGGATTGGAGATCACCTTCATGAGATGTTTCATCAAGTTTAACATCTAGAATGGCAAATGAAACTTCAATTTGATCATATTGCGGCTTATCAAGATGCTCAAGTTGAAATGTATGCGAAGAACAAGTGGATTGATGAAAAGACGGCTACGGATTTCCCGAGAGAGTTAGTCTTCTTTTCAAGTGGAATACACAATTTTCCTTATGAAGATTAGAATATTCTGGTAAAGAGATAGTTATTATGGTTTGTTGAGTGGTTGTATCGATTTAGAGAATCGATTGTGTTTGTTAGTATATTTGCTTTCATGTTCAATGTGTGTTGTATTTGCTTTGAACTTGTTATGATTGAGTGTGTATTAGGAACTTGAATCAAATGTAGTACTTATCTGGAATGTATTGAGTCAAAATTAAAGATTTTAAATGGAAATTAGTGAGTTTGATTGAAAACCTTATGTTTGATTGGTGGATTCAATATTTAATTTTTATAAATTTTTGAAAAATGTTGTGGAAGTAGAAACTGAAGCTCTACTCTGATATGAGTAATTGGAAGTTGAATTTATGAATTTTGGTGGAAAAATAAATTTTAAAAAAAAAATTTTGTGAAAGGCGAGTCTGGATCCTAGGAGCCAGAATTCAGCGCCTAAGCGCCAGTTCGGCCTGCTACCCGAAAATTACCATTTAAACCCCCAAAAGCCATTTTTGAAGCCTAAGCTTCATCTTCTTCCCCATTTTCACGAAAATACATCCTCTAGATCCATTTTGAGGTCAAAACATTAAGGATTTGATCGCAAAACCACTCGATTTCTTCATCTCAAGGTCAGATCTACACTTTAAACCATTTATTTTCGATTTTCACCATAGATTTCCCTAAGTTTTGCTAAGAACCTAAAATTTAAAAAAATATTCAATTTTTAGTTATTTCTTTGGATTTTTAAACTTATTTTAAGTTTTATAAACTTAAAAGGGGTTTAAATCTTTGATTCCTAAATTAGTTCTAAGCGCATGAAAGGACGAGAAAATTTTGATAGCAGCAAATTTCCAACTGCGGCTGCTCATTTTCGCTTCTACGAACTTGCGTCGTCGAGAAAGTTCATCTCAGAACGAAGTTTTTATCATCCTGGGGAGATGATCGAAAACACTATCGTTGCGCACAACTGGCAACGATTTTGTTACTTCACTATTATTGCTGTTATTCCGGTTGTTCGAGAATTTTATGCAAATTTTCTGGATGCTAAAGATTCTGATGTCTTTGTTAGAGGAATCGGAGTAGGATTTACTCCAGAAATAATCAACATATTCTATGGTCTGCCACCGACTATTGAGTGCTATTATTCTGGATTATCACCATTTGAGGGAGATTTGGACGTGATTATTGCTTATCTGACTAACGGTACTGGATCTTGGAAGATCAGGAACGGAAAGAGGGTAAACTTCAAATCCTCTGAATTAAATGGTGTATCTAAAGCATGGCACTACTTTATTTATGCAAGATTGTTACCTTCCAACCACCTGAGTGAAGTGACTAGAGGTCAAGTGATCTTAAATTACTGCATTCAGGAGAGGAAGCCTATTGATGTCGGAAGCATTATTTATGATTCTGTGGAGTCTACTGCGAGATCCAGCACTTCTGTTGGATTGGGATTTCCATCTTTGATCTATTCACTATGTGTTAGTAATGGAGTCACTATTGATATTTCTGAGGAGAAGCCGAAGTCTACTAAGACAATTGGGCGAGAGAGTGTTAGTATCTATGATCGTCTTCGAGGGAATAGATCGACCGCTCCTTCTACTTCGCACATACTTCGGGTAGACCTTCTACTTCTATACCCTCTACTTCGCCGAGCCACCATCGATTTCGGGAATCAATGCATGATCGGCTTTTAGAACGATGCGCAGGAGTTATTTCAAACTCACTGCAGGATTGATACTATTGATAGAAAACTAGATCATTTATCTTATTATACCCAGAGGAAGAGTAATTATGATGCTGAGTATGATGAAGCCCTAGTCAGATTTCTGAAGGGTGAACATGATATTAGTTTTCCTACTTTTCCTATATTCACACCATTTGTTGATCCTAAGGACGTAGAATTTTCCTTTAGTGATGAAGATGATGATGAGGCTATAGCTAGTGATTAGTTGTTATCAATTTCTTTGATGTGTAACTCTATTAGTTTGTTTTATTTGGATTGTTTGTTAGTTTTGTATTTGATGTATGTTGACTGTTTAGTATTAGGATTCTGTTGAGTTGAGACTGAATTTAGAATTAGTTTATATGTTGTTTTAGTTTAATGTTTAGTACTTAATTATTTTGCTCTATTTTAATTCTGTTTCAAATTTAATATCATCATAAAATTAGCCTGCTTACCTTTCTATATACATGCTTCAATTTTATCTTAATTATTCATAAAAGCATGTTTAGAAGTTAATTTTTCTTTTTAAGATTGTTTTTTTTACATACTTACTAAAAATACTTATGATTTTCTTTCTCTCATACTTTCAAATTATCATAGTATACCAAAACTTAAGTTCTGGGGAAGGGAAAATCCATTCAAAATTAAATTTTATTTGTCCTTAAAGAGCAAATACTTTCTTAAAAATAGAAACTTTTTAACATAACTTAAGGAATGAAGAATTTATTTGAGATCACTTTTATTTTTGAAATTATAAACAAATTAGTGAAAATTAACCAAAATTTTACTAACTTTGATTGATTTTATGAATAGAATTATTTAACTTAAAGAAGAATGAGAAAAAGAATTTTTCTATTCAGGATAGAAATAATAGAATTTTAGAAATATTAAGTAATAAAAAATTATCACTTGAAAGAGAAAAGATTGGAATTCTTTTAGAATTTTTATTTATGTTATAATAATTAAGTGGAGATGTATAAGTTTTGAAAATATAAGTTAAGGATAGTGAAGTTCAAAACCATTAAGAGGCTATCCAGATATAGTAATCCTCTTTATAAAATAAAAAGAAAAAAAAATAAAAAGATAGAGAGGAGAAGCTCGAGGAAATGCCTAATCAAAAATTGGCTTCACTTGAATTATCTTATCGGAAAAAAACTAATTACATACTTTGCTTAATTTTTATCCATAAATATTTATTTAGAAAAGATTTTTCAAGAAGATCTTTTTCTTGTAAATAATCTATGAAAGCTTAATATAATAGACTTCTATTATTTTCAAAATGAATAAAATGTTTGAAATCTTATGATTTGGTAGTTAAATATTCTTTAAATTCTTAAAATTAAACCTAGTTAGTGAAATTGGGTTAATAATTTACTAAAGACTTTATAAAATCAAAAATTATAAGGAATCGTAAGTATTTATCTTTTATTTCCAAAAGTTATATTTTATGTAGAAAAAGAGTTACTTGAGGACAAGTAACATTTATGTTTGGGGGATTTTGATCTATAAAAAATACCTATTTCTTTATGTCTTGATTCTTATTAATTTCTAAGAATATTATGTTTTAATGAAAGGTATTTTTTGTATTTTTGGATGTAGGTAATGTAAAAAGGTCTAAGAAGGAAAAAGGAGCAAAAATGAGCAAAAAAGGAGCAAAATAACAAAAGTATAAAAAAATATGGCCTGGCGCCTAGGCGCCAGAATTTGGCCCCTAAGCGCCAGACTCGATACGAAAACTGTCAAGTTTTTGATAACGTTTGATCAGTTATTTTGATGGAGTGGGCGGTTATTAGACATTCTAGAAGGCTGGCAGTTGTTCCTTGATAATAGGACATGTGATACATTGCATTTGGACGCTCCAAAACGGTTTTAATCGCGAAGAAGTGCGAGCCAAAGTGAAGAGGTGCAAAGAACTGGACGCGGTGTCCGGCGCCTAGGCGCCAGACCAACCTTCTAGAAGATTCAATGAATGTGGACATGTTTTGAAGAGGTGCCTCAAGGCAACTCTTGAAGCCTATAAATAGAGGTCCAATTCTTTAGAAAACGTGCCCCTCCCATTGTACCCCTTTCTCTTATCTACTTTAATATTAAATTATCTTTAAAATCTTAGATTAATTGAAGGAAAGAAAGTTGTTTATTTTATATAGAGTTTATAACATCATTTTCTTATTATTTTTTTTCTTTAAATTGCATCTAGTAAATTAATAGTAATTTATAATCAAAATAAAAATATTTTACTATTATATTTCGCTTTCGCTTTATAGAAAATTTATTTCTATAAATCTTCCTTGTGGGATCGATACTGGGGTCTTTGTTTAAAAACCCTATATTACTTGAAACGATACATATACTTGCGTAGTACCCCTAGTGTGTAAAAATATTACTTATATAATATTAATTTTATACACTAGCCGCTATTTATAAATCGAGTCAAAGCTTTTTGGCTATCTTTTGAAAACAAACATTACTGCGTTAAGCGCGGCAGTCGGGTTATCTACCCGAGACTGGGGATGCTAAGACATGAAGTGTCATTAGATATTGCTTAATGTCCTCGAAGGCCCGTTGGAATTTCTCTTCCAAAACGAATTTGGCATCCATTTTAACTAATGCCGAGAAGGGCTGACACCTACCTGACAAATTCGAGATAAAGCGTCGAAAATATGCCAATTTTCCTTGAAAGGATCGTAGTTGTTTCAAGGTTTTAAGAGGTAGAATTTCTAATATAGCTTTAATCTTTTCCGGATCAACTTCAATTCCGTAATGTCGAACAACAAATCCTAAGAATTTCTCAGAGGTGACGCCGAAGGCGCATTTTAAGGGATTCATCTTAAGATTAAATTGTCTTAATCGCTCGAAAACAATTCTCAAATCATATAGGTGATCTTCCTTCAACTTGCTTTTAATGACCACATCATCCACGTAGCACTCAACTTGGTTGTGAATGAGATCATCAAAAATCCTCATCATTGCTCTTTGGTAAGTTGCTCCTACGTTCTTCAATCCGAAAGACATTACTGTGTAGCAGTATATTCCGATTGGCGTTCTGAAGGCTGTGAGCTTTTCGTCTTCTGGAGCCATCTTTATCTGGTTGTATCTTGAAGATCCATCCATGAAAGAGAAGATTTCATGTGTTGACGTGATGTCGATCATTAATTCTGGAATCAGTAGCGGAAACTCGTCTTTGGGGCATGCTTTATTGAAGTCTCTAAAATCCACAAAAATTCTGATCTAACCATTCTTCTTTCTGACCGGTACCACATTGGCTAACCAAGTTGGATATTGTTCTTCAAGGACAAATCTAACATCTATTAGCTTCTTAACTTCAGCTATAACTTGTTGTTCAATCTCTAGACGCATCCTTCTTGGAGCTTGTCTAACTAGAACGGCAGTGTGATCCAATCCTAACTTGTGAATTGTGACCTCTGGAGCTAATCCTGGCATTTCATCATAACTCCAAGCAAAACAGTCCTTGAATTCCATTAATAACTTGATTATCTCTTCAGAGTCTTCTTTATTGAGTAAGGAGCTAACAAAGGTCGGCCTAGGCTCTTCGCTAGTACCTAAGTTAACTTCCATTAACTTATCTATTGTAGATTTAATTTCTTCTTCAAATTCTGGCGGAGCATCTCCGATTGGCAGATCTTCGAGATCATCTGAGGTTTCCAAGTAGTCTTCATTAGGCTCGCAAGTGACAACCAAGCAAAATCCTGTGTCATCAACTGATCCTACTGTGCCGAATCCGAGACCATGTTTTGAATTGGGAGGCCGACTGGCGTTGTTCCATAACTTTTCAAAGCGTTGTGATTGGCCTTTTGACCATTGCTTAGGCAAGATACCGCATTGAATTAAATTTTGAACAGAGGGAGAGTACCACTCAAAAGGCAATTCCATTAATTCAGAAGAAGTAACATCTTCTAATTGTACATCTTTTTCAGTATTGGAAGAAGAAGCACCACAGTAAAATTTGATTGGTTTAGTACCGCCACCATGCACTTCCTTGACCACCATACCCTTGATCTTATTAGAATGTATCGGGGTCAGGGTCATAATATGTACATAATGGTTAATCTTCTCGTACATTGCTTTGTATTCTTCATTCTTTTCATCTTCGAGAGAGATCTTGAACTGGGGTTTCCTCTGGTTTACTGTTGCTGCTTCTTTCTTGATTTCTTCTTTTTCTTCAGAGCTATTCTCCCAATCAACATCGATGACTGGTTCTTTCTGTTCAACTGTTCCACCGTTTCTTCCTCGACCTCGTCCCCGATCTCGACCTCGGGTGCGAGTTCTAGAGAAACCTTCACCATCTCATCGTAAGGGAGTGGTGAGTAACTGTTGAACTAGAATTTCAGGTTCTTTGTCATCTCGTACTTCTTTTTCTTGATTTGGTATGACATTTCTGGAGAAGACAGTTTTCTTTGGGGGTGCGTAGTAGGCTGCATCTTCTTAGATTCAAATTTCATGCACGGCGAATGGTTGCAAATCACCTTTGATACACTGTTCTTGTCCTCCTTCATAGTACTTTATACACTGGTGTAGAGATGACATTACCATCCGGTTCTCATGGATCCATGGCCGGCCCAGTAGAGCGTTGAATGATGTCTCAGAATCAATTATGTGGAACTTTGCGGTTGTCTTGGCTAATTCACCGATCTTCATTAACAGTGTTATCGATCCAAGAGCTCTTTCTCCTTTTTGGTTGAAGCCTCTTAGCATCATCTTGTCTGCCTCGAGATCACAGGCATCAATCTCTAAATAGGCTAGCGTTCGAAGGTTCATTATATTAATTGACGCTCCTAGATCAACTAGCACCCTGGAGAGTGTGAACTTTCCAATACTGACTGAAATGTACATTGGTCGGTTGTAATCTGTTGTTCCAAGTAGTAAATCATCGTCCGTGAAGTTAACACCGCGCTGTCCTTTCAATGAGCAAACCTCGTCGAAGCAATTACCAGCCATTTAAGCTAAGAAAATTTCTGGATCAAACAAGGCCTTGACCAGAGATTCTCTCATCTCCTTTGACAGGATCAGAGCGTCCTAGATGCTCAGTTTGACCGGTATCTTCCTAAGATGGGCTAGCACATTATAGTCCACTTTGTTACCAGGCTGTTCAATTTCTTCCCGAACGAGCAATTCATCCGCCGGGGCGAGCAAATAATTTCCTCTGAATCTACCGGTGTCTCCTCTTGAATCGAAATGACTGGCTCTTCTGAAGTTGCCTCTACATCTGACAATCTAACTCTATCGTGATCAAAGCTCCTTGGAATTCACAAATGGATTTTTCACTTATTAAGCTTCTGTAGCCATCCTTGTGAACATCTTCTTCTTCGTCGTGGTCATCGAGGTTTTATAGGATTTGAGAATCGTTATTCATATCGAAATCAAGATTCAGATTAGGTTGGTTGTCTTTAGTTATGTAATTGTTAGAAACAGTCAAAATGTAGCCAACACCATAACTCTCATCATTATAAAATCCTGCCGGGGCGAGCAAATAATCATACAGAGTCATAGGTTCGAGGGATTTCTCCCCCGAATCAGAAACAACCATCCTAGGAAAAGCAGCCCATACTCTAGTCTTCAGAGCCTCGGTCTTCTTTTCTTCCACGATCTTCTCCTTCTATTGGGGCGGTTCTTCAATCGCTAGCGATAGTGCCAGCTTGGCAGGTTTCAAACTCTGAGTTGAAGCGCGCACCGAAGCCGATTGGATTTGATCCAAAATTTTCTTTGATGACTTCGTCCAAACTGTATTCCATCCATCGTTGGTTGTGTACGGGTCGATCAGAACAATAGGCTTCATCGAGATAACATTGACGAAACCTCCTTTTTGGGGTTCCTTCATGTATTCCTTTGGGATCGTTATGTTCCCTCTTTGAAGATTATCTTCCAGCCAGTTCTTGAAAGTGAAGCAGTCTTCGATTTTATGTTCGATCATCCTGTGGTAGGGACAGTAGTTTGGATGATCCTTCTTGTCGATTTCCTCTGGCTTCCTGGGTTCTTGCAACTGAAAGTCGGGCGTCTTCATCAAAATGTGAAACATTTAGCCACTGCCTCAGTCTTGAAGGGGTATTCTTTGTTCAAAAGTTCCTTCAGGGGACGGAGTGGACGAGGCGGCGGTTGATCGTATCGCGGCGACTGATAACTCGGTCGAGGCTGAAAACTCTGCTGAGGCTGATAATTCTGCTGAGGGTGTTGATAAGTCTGTTGTGGTTGTTGATAACTCGGTTGCGGTCGCTCTGGCTGTATTTGCACTGGTTGTTTACCTTTGTCCACTGCTACGATGGTTCCAGACTTCTTCTCGAATGCTTTCACAGGCTTCTGCTTATCGGTTTTATCGATGAAACTTAGCTGTTTAGCCTCCTCTTGCAAGCTACCGGCCTTTCAAAGCAACTTCTTGAAAGTCTTAATGGTGGATTCCTTAAAGAGAAGTGATATAGGGCCATGGATACTCTTAAGCAAGATATCGACCGCATGCTGTTCTTGAAGCTGTGGTTCACACTTCATGCTTAGGTTCCTCCATCGAAGTATGTAATCCACCAAAGTTTCATTCAGTTTCTGTCGCTCCACCACTAGAACACCAATAGTGATGTGGTGTTGAGCTCCGGCAAACCTCTTAACGAAGAGATTTTCCAATTCTGTAAAAGTCTTGACTGATCCATTCGGTAATTCTACATACCAGTCGAAGGCGATCCCTGACAAACTGCTGACGAACTGTCAGAAAAGCAAAGCTTCGCTTCCACCGACATTGCAGCAACTGGTACGAAAATGTGCGACATGTTGTCGGGGATTTCCTGTTCCATCGAACTGCTGATGAACTGTCGGAAAAGCAAATCTTCACTTCCGCCGGCATTGTATCAACTGGCAAGAAAATGTGCGACATGTTGTCAGGGATTTCCCGTTCCATCGAAAGTCTTAAACAGATGTGGTACAAAGCCCTTCGGGTATTGAACTGCATCAAATTCTTCAGGGTAAGGTCTACCCATCTGAAGAGATGCTCCATTCTTAGATTGAGCTAAGGCTTCTCGCACCTGCTGTTCTACCATGCTCTTAATATCATTTTTGGGAATCATGTTCTGTGCAGAATCTTTCTTCGGCTGATCATCTCCATTAACAGATGTAATCTCTTTTCCACCATCTATAATATGGATGACCTTCGGGGGTATTTATTTCTGAGGCTGGGCCTGACTCTGGAGAGTGGCTAAGGCGGCTGCCATCTCTTCCATCTTATTCTCCATCTGGGAAATTGTATCATCTCTTTCCCGAAGCTGTGCTCTCATTAACTCTGGCTCATCTCTTTCTAAAGCTGGCAGAACTCCCTGTGAAGCTGACGATGCTTGTGTCTCAACCATGTTGACCTCAGCATACTCTTCATCCATGAATTCTGACGAATCCACTTCGTCCCTTAATTCTTCTCCTCTTTCTCTAGCTAGCCGTCAAATGTCCATTCTTAGTTGCCCTATGGCATCCTCAAGTGGCCTTTTCTGAACGATCTCGTGGTTGTCAGGAGACGACTGTTGAACCTCTCTTTCAGGAGTTTCTTTTACTACGACACTTTCTTCAGATCTGGGATCTTCAGCGAGACTTCTCTTTCCAAAATGTTCTGTTGGTATTTGTTCGGCAATAATAGGTCGCCACACCATCCTTCTTGTAGCAGAAGGTCTAGAACCGGCTGGTCTGTCGGCGGTGCCTAAGTAGGTGGTGTCCTCCCTAATATGGAGACCTGATACAACAACAGGTGAGCCTTCCTCGCTAGCTCGCACCTTTTTCTTCGGTCTTTCAGGGACAATAGCAAGCTCTACTCGTGGACCGAGGCGAGACTAACTGGCACCCGTCCCATTCTTCTCAGAATTTCTGATACAGGACATCCTTCTTTTCTAGCTAATTTCTCAACTACCGCATGTAATCGGGCAAGAGGTGTAGCCTTGCTCTTCTTCTTCTTGTTGTCACTGTAATATGCAGGCTGGGGTAACACAGCGGTGATCTTCCTGGCATCTGTTTCATCAGATGCAGCAGAGAGAGGATGGATTCTATTTCCTTCCAACAGTGATGAGTATTCTGGCAGTTCTTCCTCTTTCTGTTCGGGGATTTTTTCAAGACAGGCGGCTTTAGCTTCCCTGACCTTCTTGATCTTAGCAAACTTCCTGTTTTTATTCCTCCTCTGTGTCTGGGTTAAGGGCCTATACTTCGAGCCAAACCCTATCTCAAAAATAGACGGTATCGCAGCGAAGTCTGAACCCTCCACGGTGACAGGCTCATAACTAACTTGTACTCCTTTCCTTTCAATTTGGCAGGAACCGGGGTAGGTGCAGTAATGACCAGACCGGTGGGGGTAGAGACAACAATTCTGGGGGTAGCAGTCAACTTCCTATGAAAAGCAGTGTTCCTTTCAACTAGGGCCCTCTGCAGGGGAGGGAACTCTTGAGTCGACTTCAGGTTAAACTCAATCATAGGCTCCTCGGTGTCGGGCACTTTGTTCATCAGTGCGAAAGAGTAACATCGGTAAACTTAACGTCCGTATTGTCAAACCCTTGTCCAAAGCGGATGATTGCATCGCTAGGCAGTTCCTCATGCTATCAAAAGTTTCGGGGCAGACATCTTCTGCAAGGCAAGTTTCAATTATCAGTCCTAAATTATGCTTCCTTCGTTAGGACGAAAAGAGAGAAATTGAAAAGAGTCCAAACACAATTTATTTAAGTTTTATTATGCATTTACGATTTAGAAAAGAGTTTGTTTGTTAGGAGGTTAGTTTATTAGTTAAAAAAGAGAGGAGATTAGAGAAGGTAAAGGACCCCATCCAGAGCTTAGAAAGGAAGGAAAACTCTCGTAGGATTTCTCAACTCGAAGGACCGCTTCTAAGATAACACCTATTGGGGGCCGACCTCGTCTCTTCGGAGAGGTATCAAAAGGAGGATTTCAGAACCTGTCTGTTTAGGAGTGTCTAAACAGTGGCTCCAAAATCCAAGAAGAGTTGACTATACTCTTTTAAGACAGAAATGAACGTGGTATACCAACGAAAAGAATGGCAGTTTGGTCCACATGGGGCATTGACTCATTACCGATTTATGAAAGCAAAACCATCTGATCAAAATAGAGAGAGGAACTATTCCCCAACGGAGTCGCTAGAAACATGTCGGCATATTTTTAGGTTTTAATTTAAATATATAAATAATTTAGAAAGTAGCATTTGATTTTGAAAATAATTTTAAATTTGAAAAATTTTAAAGATATGAAATCAAACCGATCTCACACCCCAAATAGTTTATATAAACGAGCGACGTATCACAAATCGTGTATCTGTTCCGAAGAATAGATGCACTGCTTGATGATGGGGCTCAATTAAATAAACAAGAAGATTTGTGACATCCGTTTGGTCTGCGAACCAATTTTATAAGTCGACAAGTCCCCCTACTTAATATAAAGGAATTAAATAGGGTTTATATTACCTGGGTTCTTAAAGTTCCCTATAAGGGCAAGCCCCTATAGTTAATTACATCTTAAATGACGGGAATCATTTAAGAAAACTCTCGATAATGATCAGTGGTTTTGCTCTCAAGAATTTCAAAGTTTAAGGTTTTCAAAGGATTGAATTTTGGAGATTTTAATAGGGATTGGCTCAATTTTGGAACAGTTTATTTTAAGGAGTCCAAAGGAAGAGAAGTAGGAGAAGCTGAGGATCCAAGAAGAATCTTAGCAACTTCCCAGACTATCCTATGTTTTGGCTTCAATTTGAGAATTTATTTAATGTTTCAATCCTGCCAATTTTAATTAATTAGGACTTATATTTATATGACATGATCATATAAATAGCCCCGAAGATGTGAGGGTTTATGTCGTACCAAACAACTACCTCGGAATCCTAAGACCAGTTAGGACTTAATTTGTATAAAGTGATTTTACAAGTGCCTAATGAAAAGGTTAAGGATTTATGTTTCACTAGGCAAACTACCTCGAAATCCTATGGCTTTGTTATTTATTTCTAAGAAAGGTTTAGCTGAAGTAGTCACAAATTTTGCTGACGACGATGGTCGTGCTGCCCACTACGCTCCAAGCTCCTTGTTGTTGCAGAGTTTTAGTTTTAGAAGTCATAAATCAAAAGATGAGAGAATTTTTTTGGTTTAGAGGAATCTTAAGATCCAAATGTCTTTAATGTTTTATTAGGGAAATCTTAAAGTTGATTATAACAACACCGGTTAAGATCCCACGGTTCCATCCTTCCGACATCGTTATTTTTATCGGATTCACTTAGTCCAGATGAATTTGCTAAACTCAACTGAATGAGTTCCACACTTTCATTTAGAACGTGGGAAATCCCGTTAGCAACACGTAGGTTACATCAACCGAGGTATTCTCGATCATCCAACAAGATGTTTCAATTTAGTTAAAGTTGTAGTTTTGTTGTTCTGTTTGTGATTAAATTTTGAGTTGTTTTATTTTTTAAATGTTGTGGTAGCGGATATCTTGTAGTGACTTTTAATTTAGTTTTGGTTTCAGTTCAAGGACTATCCTAAAGGTTTTGGTTTTCATGCAACAGTCTTGTTTAACATGCAAGAAAAGTAAAGCGCAGTGTAGGTAAAGAAAATGCAATAGAGTAAATTGCAATAACATAAAAGCGTACCTAGAGGGTTTTCCCATCATTCCAAGCTACACTTTAAAGCACATATTAAAGCATTTAAATGTTTCAAGAAGTACCTAGGTAAAGACTAAAGGAAGGGTTTTGGTTGTCTACCAGAATCCTAATCCTATAGCTAGTCATTTCCTATGACGTCTAGGTTCTTGATTTTTGGTTAAGGATGATTTTCTTCATCAAAGAACAATTAAGTTTAGTTATTCTTTAAAACTACCCAACGTATTGAGGAAGTGCTTAGAACAAATTCTAAACATCTTTTCAATATCTCTGGGACAGTTTTGAGTCCAAGTGAATTTAATTACATAGGTGAATTAATCATCCAAGGGTTTAGTTAAGTTTTGTTCCCTTGCTTAGTGGACTAGGATATTTGATTATCCTATGAATGAAGTGACATTTCACTTAACGCATCATTTAATAGTTATAATAATTTAAAGCTTTCAGGAGCAAGTTAATTTGTTAAAGATTTTAATGATTCGAAGTTAAAGTTGATGATTTACTTTAATGTGATTTAATTATAAAACTTTAATCAATGATTTTAAGTTTGAATGATGTTTAAGTTGAACTATTTTATAAATGATATCAATATTTCATGTTAATTTAAATTTTTTAGATTAACTTAGGTCAAAAGAGGTGTTCAAATTTTTTATTAAATTTTGATGATTTAATTTGGATTAATTATATTAATTAATTTAATTTTTACATTATGTTTAAGATAAGTTGTCTTAAAATTATTTGAAATTTGTAATTTTGATTTAAGTTTATTTTGAAATGATTTTAAATTAGTTTCAAATATTTTAATTTACTTTTTAATTATTTAACATTTTAGGTTTTAATCAATTATTAAATTATTTAATGATGTAGGTTTTAATTAAATTAAGAATTATTTACTTTTAATCATTTAATTATTAATTCCACTTATCCTCTTAAGTTTAAGTATTTTTAAGTGATTTATTTAGGGATTTTTAAATTAAAGAATCAATATCCTCTTAGGTTATATCCCCATTATAATAATCCAATTTCAATTAATCTTCCAAAATTTAAATTATTCACTTAATTAAAGTTTCATTTTTGGTTTATTAAAGTGATTAATGGGTTCCTACCCTTTGATTTCCCAAAGTTTCAATCATCTGAGAGAAAATTAAAATCGGATATTTTACCCCCATTTTGATTAAACCTAAAGTTTTAGTTAGGGGTTAAAATCTTTTAATTACCTTTATGCCCCTTTAAGCTTATTTATTTTATAATTCATTAAATTAAGCTTAAATGAACTTAAAATTTTTATTCCACTTCACTCACATGTCAATTAAGACATTAGAGGAGAAAATGTGATTTTTCTGAATTTAACTTATTTATATAATTATTTTTAATGGAAAATAGTGGTTTTTTCAAAGAAAATTTACTGACATGACCAAGGTAAAGTTTTTGTCCTTAAGAAAATTATGGGATGTTCCTAATGACCAGAGGACCACTTGGACCAATTTTGGTGATTTTTTAATTATATTTTATTTATTATAATTATTTTAAGTTTTGAAGTGTTAATTAATTATAAAATAAAATAAAAGTTGAAAAATGAATTTTATATTTTTCAAAAATCCGCCTGACCTCAAGAAAGTTATAGAAATAAATTTTACATTTTTATGATTTTTCTTTGATTTATTAGAATTAATTTAATGGGAAGGCTAGAAAATACTTTTTGTTTAATTCAAAAATATGTTTTAAGGCTTTAAAATTAAATATCTTAACCTAGAGACTTAGGAAAAATATTTGATTGGTCCCTAAGCGATTAGGGGACCAAATATGACATTTTTATGATTTTTTATTATTTTTGTGATTTTTATTATTTTTTAATTATTAAAAGTATTAAAATATGCTTAAAAATGAAAATTTTTAGAAAATTCCAATTTTATTTTTCTTAGACTCCTCTAATATCAGAGACGTTCCAAAATCAATTTGATGAATTTTTTAAATGTATTTTTGAAGTTATGAATTTTTAAAGTGTAATTTTGATTATGTGGTTTAATTATTCCATTTAGTGGGGTTAAACATTTCCAATTGACTTCAAAATTTTATGTGAGGTTCCCCTGATCCTAAAGATTAATGGAGAATTATTTTCAAGTCATTTTATTGTGTGATTAACTCTAATTAATTAAAGTTTTATTTTGAGTATTTAGGCCAATTAAGGTTATCCTCAATGAATTAACTCAAACCATAATTATCCTAGGGTCCTCTGATCCTAAGGAACTTCACCAAATTTTCCTTGAATTTTCTAAGCAACATACTAATTTTTGGAATTAAAATGTCAAAAACAGTGACATAAATTTGAAAAATAAATAACTTACCACAGGGATAGCCTTTGGCCCTGTAAAATTCAGAGAATGTTCCCAAGATCAGAGGCTACAAAAGCCCTATGGTCTCATGCCATAGTGAAATATATACATGCATGGAGAATTAAAATACTCAAAACAGTATTAAATTAATTAAAAAAAAATACTCAACAAAATAGATCAATTCCTTTTCCACATTATTCTCCTCTGTTCACTGAGCAAGAGGGCATTTTTCTTTTATTTTTATGATTTTTCTATGCAAAGATATCAATTTTTGAACTTTTGGTATTTAAATAAATAAGAAAAATCAGATTTTCTTACTTATCCATGTCGGCGCCAACTCAACCTACGGCGGATCAAACTCCACGCATCACTCTCTGATTCGGTGCTGCCATCTGACTCAGCAGCCACGTGGCCCGTGGTTCATGTCTCGTTGATTCGTCCGACGCCATCCTAGATGTTCACCTGATACGCAAACCATTCGACGGTCCCTGGTCATCGTCTACGACAGATGCATCCCGTGAGTTGTCCACCTTCTAACCCTAGGATCTCGCTCGATACTCAATGGATTTTCAATTGTTTATGCTCTATGGATTCGTCTTGAGAAGATGAACACATCCATACGGCTAACATGCATTGAAATTGACTTGAATAAAATGAAGAATCGTTGGAAGCTCAGGAGTAAGAAGAGGGCAATACCTTGGCTCTGAGAAGTGAAGCTTCTATCAGAGAGGCTCGGCACGTTCGTTGGAGTCCAAGGAAACTAGGGATGAAGCCTGGAGCTGTGGTGAATTGCCTGGGCTTGACTTCCACCAGGCCCGATCACAAAGCTTGGAGGATGGAACAATTGGGTGGCTTGGAGAGGGGGCTTTCACTGGGGAACTACTCCTTTACCTCTGTTAAAGGTGTAGGAAGAGTTAATTTGGATTTGGTGAAGTTTCAGAGAGTGTCCTATTTTTGGCCTGATTTTCAGCTGAGAAATTAGGCTCAGCTGAGGGGATTCAGGGCAGGAGAACAGTGGGGATGAGCTTGTCTTAGCTAGGAGGAGCTCTAGGAATTAAATGGAGGGCTTCTATTGAGAAAAATTTCAACACCTCTCTCATGGCCGAGAGGTGGTTTTTAAATGGCTAGGGCCGTTGGCCTGAGGTAGGGCTCAATTGAAGGGTGGATTTAGATGCTTAGGTGGAGGGCAGAGAGGCTTATATGTTAAATTTGGCTGAGGTGGCCATTTGGTGGAGTTTGGGTGAGTTTAGGTGGGTGGTGGCTCTCAGTTTTCACCCCCTCCGGCAGCTAGGCCAGCCGGCAAGGACAGTGGAGCTGGCTCCTGAGGTCAGGTGAGCATGGAGAGGTTTAATGGTGATTAGCAGTTGTGGGGAGGTTTTGGGGTAAGACAAAAGAGGATTTATCCACTTAAGGGAAGAGATCCATTAAAATGGGGAACCCTTGGTCCATGGCTCACTTAGCTTGGGCTAGGTGGATCTAGGGTGGTTCCTAAGGTTAACTTGGTGGCTGTGGAAAGGTTGGTTTAGCCACACTTGGCTCAATTTTGTTTGATTAGGCCATAGGTTCAAATTGGCTCACTTGGGTTTGGGTTAGGTTAACTTGGGTTTGGGTTTGATTTAGTTCCAAGTGTCTTGAGAAACATTATAGAAATGATTTCCATGAAAAACTTTCATGAAGACATGGAATGGTTTTGAGTTCAATTGGAAGGTCAATTTGGTGGATTTTGGTATTTTGGTTAATTTAGGCAAGGTTGAATCAACTTGGGTCGAAGTTGGGTTAAGGTGGGGATTAGACCCAATAGAAAATTTCAAATGGTCTAGGGGAATGTATTGAAGAGTTCCCAACATCAATTGGGAAGAAATTTTAGGGTTTGGCTAATCAATTTGGTAGGTTTAGGGCATGGATTCACTTTAGGTTAAAATGGGGGATTTTGGATTTCAAATGGAATTGAACTCAAATATGAATCAAATTGGGCTTGGATTTGGTTTAGATTGATAGTAATGATGTTGAATTGAAGTTTAGAATTGAAATTGGGCAAAATCGAGGCCAAATGGGTTGGTTTGGTGTGACATTGAGTCCATTTAGGTTAAAAATGGGTCAATTTGGGGATTTTGATAAAAGTGGGTTATTTTGGAAAAATTGGGCTATGGTGTAGTTGAACAAAATGAAATTGGGAATAGTTGAGATTTTCTAGAATTTTCTGGGAATTTTTGGAATTTTGTGTCAAAAGGGTATTTTAGGGTATCAAGAGGTTATTTGGAGGGTATTGGGGTATTTTGGTGCATTTAAAATGTGGGGGTTGTTTCAAAATGATCTTTAGGATTTTTGGGGATTTTAGGTAATTTTTGGAAGTTTTGGAAAATTTGGGCTAATTAGGTAATTTTAGGTAGGTTTGAAGGACCCAATGTCAAAACTAGGCATTTTGGCAAAAGTTGAATTTTGATCATGATGAAGCTTAAAGTGAGTCGTAGACCAAGAAATGTCCACCCTGAACATCTCATGGGTTGTTCCCAACCCTCTTAGCCAAAGAGCTGGGGTTCGGACTTAGCCACATGAGTGCTCCAATGAACCAGGGGGAAGAATTGGGTAAGGATGGTGTGTGTGAGAGTGCAGTGTGTGTAAGCCAGACCTCACCAGGACCATGCCACCCAGGGTAGTCCTAAGGCTTGAACAACCTTATAGGAGCTCACTATTGGTTCTCCACACGGTGGTCTTCACCTTCTAAGGTGATTTAGAGGTTTGCAACCATCCAAGTGGGATCCCAAGAGGAGTTAAGAAGTAGCTGAATTGCTAAAGGGTGGGTCCCAATTCTAGTCCTCTAGGATAGTCAAGGAGAAAACCTTATGGCTATATCCTAAGAACTAAGAAGATAAGAAAAGACCTCACCAAAAATGAGGTCAACAAATGGACCCCCAATAGGTGTGGTGTGCTAACAGAGCACACCGCGCATATTGGCATTGACCGAAGAGATCAACAAAACCAACACAGACGTCTAAGTGACACACATAGAACGCAGTAGAAAATTTCGCCGGGGAGTGCTCGGCAATCTCTAAGATCGAAGATCCCCGAACTCTCGCCTGGGAAGGAGGTGAATTCCAAATATTCGATAATTAAATAAAATTCAAATAAATATATATATATATATATATATATATATATATATAGTATATATAAATAAATAAATATATATATATATATATATATAATATTATTTTTTTATTTAAAATATTTTAAGTATAAGTATATTATTTATAAATTTAAATTAATTATAAAAATATTTAATAGTTAAATAAATTATAAATAAATAAATATATATGTGTATATATAAATATATATATATATATTTATATATACATAAAATTATATAATATTATTTTTTATTTTAAATATTTTAAGTATAATATATTATTTTTAAATATAATTTAATTATAAAAATATTTAATAACTAAAAAAATTATATATATGTGTCATATATATATATATATATATATATATATATATATATATATATATATATATATATATATAAATTTATATAATATTATTTTTTTATTTTAAATATTTTAAGTATAGTATATTATTTATAAATATAATTTAAATATAAAAATATTTAAAAGTTAAATAAATTATAAATAGAAATATAAATATAAGTATATATATATATATATAATATTATTTTTTATTTTAAATGTTTTAAGAATAGTATATTATTTATAAATATAATTTAATTATATAAATATTTAATAATTAAATAAATTATAAATAAATATATTTGGTCAATGGGTTTCTCATTGGATCAAGGATTGACCATTTTGACCGAAGTTCATTTTTTGGTCAGAGATTAACTTTTTGGGTTAATAATTGTTCATTATTTAAGAAATTGACTATTTTGACCAAAATTGCTTTTGGTCAAAAGTCGACCTATCGGTCAATGGGTTTGTCATTGAATCAAGGATTAACTATTTTGACCAAATTTAACTTTTCGGTCGAGATCGACTTATCGGGTCATTAATTCAAAAATTGTTTATTTCGACCAAAATTGACTTTTTGGTCAAATGTCAATCTATTAGGCCAATGGGTCGGTCATCGGGTCAAGGATCGACCATTTTGACCAAAGTTGACTTTTTCGTCAAATGATGACCTATTGGGTCAATGGGTTGGGCATTAGGTCAAAGATTAACCATCTTGACCAATGTTGACTTTTTTGTCAGAGATTAGTTTACTGGGTCAAAAATTGGTCATTAAGGCAAAAATTTACTATTTTAATCAAAATTGACTTTTTGGTCAAAAGTTGACTTATTGGATCAATGAGTTGGTCATTGGGTTAAGGATTGACTAGTTTGACCAAAGTTGTCTTTTGGTCAAAATTTGACCTATTTAGGTCAATGAGGCGGTCAGTTAA
This sequence comes from Papilionanthe hookeriana x Papilionanthe teres, assembly GCA_022702705.1. NCBI lineage: Eukaryota > Viridiplantae > Streptophyta > Magnoliopsida > Asparagales > Orchidaceae > Papilionanthe > Papilionanthe hookeriana x Papilionanthe teres. Next base: position 56,407,331 of record CM040430.1, on the reverse strand, counting down.
TAAAAAATTGTCAATTTTGAGTAAAATTGACTTTTTGGTCAAAAGTTGACCTATTGGGTCAATAGGTTGGTCATTGGGTCAAGGATTAACCATTTTCGCTAAAGTTGACTTTTTAGTCAAAAGTTAACAAATTGGGTCAATTGGTTGGTCATTAGATGATTGAACATTTTCACCAAAGTTGACATTTAGGTCATTGTGTCAGAAGTGAACCATTTTGAACAAATTTGACTTTTGGTCAAAAGTTGACATTTTGGGACAATGAGGTGGTCATTAGGTCAAAAATTGACAATTTTGACCAAAATTGACTTTTTTTTTCAAAAGTTGACCTAATGAGTCAATAATTGGTAATTATGTCAAAATTTTACTATTTTGATCAAAATTGATTTTTTAGTCAAAAGTCGATCTATTGGGTCAGTGGGTTGGTTATTGGGTCAAGGATTGACAATTATGACCAAAGTTGACTTTTTGGCCAAAGATTTACTTATTGGGTTAATAATTGGTCATTAGGTCAAAAATTATCTATTTTTACCAAAAAGTTGACTTTTCGGTCAAAATTTGACTAATTGCACATAGCGTTGTCATTGGGTCAAAAATCGACCATTTTGACCAATGTTGACTTTTTGGTCAAAAGTCGATCTATTTGGTTAATGGAGGTCATTAGGTCGAAATTGATTATTTTGACCAAAATTGATTTTTGGTCACAAGTTTACATATTGGGTCAATAGGTTGGTTATTGGGTCAAGGTTTGACCATTTTGACCAAAGTTGACTTTTTGGTCAGAAGTTAACCTATTGGGTCAATGGGTTTGTCATTAGGTCAAAGATCGACCATTTTGACCAAAGTTGACTTTTGGTCAGAAATTGGCTTAGTGGGTCAATTATTGATCATTTGGTCAAAAATTGACTATTTTGACCAAAATTGAATTTTTTGTCAAAAGTTAACCCATTGGGTTAATGGGGTGGTCATTAGATCAGGAATTGACCATTTTGACCAAAGATGACTTTTTGACAAAAGATGACCTACCGGGTAAATGGGTTGGTCATTGGGTCAAGGATAGACCATTTTGACCAAAGTCGACTTTTTGGTCGAGATCGACTTCATCGGGTTAATAATTGGTCATTAGGTCAAATATTGACTATTTTGACCAAAATTGAGTTTTTGGTCAAACGTTGATCTACTGGGTCAATGTGTTGGTCGTTGGGTCAAAAATTGATCATTTTGACCAAAGTTGACTTTTTGGTCCAAAGTTGACCTATTGGGTCGATGGTTGGTCATTGGGTTAAGGATTAATCATTTTGACCATAGTTGACTTTTTGGTCAGATATTGACTTATTGGGTCTAAAATTGGTCATTAGGTCAAAAATTGATTATTTGACCAAAATTAATTTTTTTGTCAAAAGTTTACCCATTGGGTCAACGGGGTAGCATTGGGTCAGAAATTGACCATTTTGATCACAGTTGACTTTTTGGTAAAAAGTTGACCTTTTTTGTCAATGATTTGGTAATTGGTCAAGATTTGACCATTTTGACTGAAGAAAACTTTTTGGTCAAAATTAGATATATTGGGTCAACGGGTAGTCATCGAGTCAAAAATGACCATTTTGACCAAAGTTGACTTTTTGGTCAAAAGTCGACTTATTGGGTTGATGGGTGGTCATTAGGTCAAAAATCGACTATTTTAACCAAAATCGACTTTTTGGTCAAAAGTTGTCTCGTTGGGTCAATGTGTTTTTCATCGGGCGATGGATTGATTATTTTGACAAAAATTAACTTTTTGGTCGGAGATCGACTTATTTGGTCATTAATCGGTCATTAGGTCAAAATCGACTATTTTGACCAAGATTGAATTTTTGGTCAAAAGTTAACCCATTGTGTCAACGGGGAGGTCATTGGGTCGAAATCGACCATTTTAACCAAAGTTGACTTTTGGTCAAAAGTCGACATATTTGGCCAATGTGTCGGTAATTGGATCAAGAAGTTGACCATTTTTACCAAAGATGACTTTTTTAGTCAAAAGATGGCCTATTGGGTCAATGGGTTGGTCATTTGGTCAAAAGTTGACCTATTGGGTCAATGGGTGGTCATTTGGTCAAAAATTGACTATTTTGACCAAAATTGGTTTTTTTGTCAAAAGTTGACCTATTGGGTCTATGGGTTTGTCATTGGATCAAGGATTGACCATTTTGACTAAAGTTGACTATTTAGTCAGAGATTAACTTATTAGGTCAATAATTGGTCATTAATTTAAAATTTTTTTATTTTTGCCGAAATTGACTTTTTGGTCAAATGTTGATCTATTAGGCCAATGGGTTGATCATTGGGTCAAGGATTGATCCTTTTAACCAAAGTTATGTTTTTGGTCAAAAGATGTCCTATTAGGTCAATGGGTTGGGCATTAGGTCAAAATTAACCATCTTGACCAAAGTTGAGTTTTTTGATAGAGATTGGTTTACTGGGTCAAAAATTAGTCAATAGGTCAAAAATTGACTATTTTAATCAAAATTGACTTTTTGGTCAAAGTTGACATATTGGGTCAATGGGTTGGTCATTGGGTTAAGGATTGACAATTTTGACCAAAATTGTCAATCCTTAAAAAAATTTGACCTATTTAGGTCAATGAGGCAATCAGTAGATATAAAATTGACAATTTTGAGCAAAATTGACTTTTTGGTCAAAAGTCGATCTATTGGGTCAATAGGTTGGTCATTGGGTCAAGGTTTAATCATTTTGGCCAAAGTTGACTTTTTGGTCAAAAGTTAACAAATTGGGTCAATGGGTTGGTCATTGGATGAAGGATTGACCATTTTCACCAAAGTTGACATTTAGTTCATTGTCTCAGAAATTGACCATTTTGACCCAATTTGACTTTTTGTTCAAAAGTTGACCTCTTGGGTCAACGGGTGGTCATTAGGTTAAAAATTGTCAATTTTGACCACAATTGGCTTTTTTGTTCAAAAGTTGACCTATTGGGTCAAAAATTGACAATTATGTAAAAAATTTACTATTTTGACCAAAATTAACTTTTTAGACAAAAGTCGATATATTTGGTCGATGGGTCAGTTATCGGGTCAAGGATTTACCATTTCGACCAAAGTTATCTTTTTGTTCAAAGGTCGACATGTTGGGTTAATGGGCTCATTATCGGGTCAAGGATTGATAATTATGACCAAAGTTGACTTTTTGGTCAGAGATTTACTTATTGGGTCAATAATTGGTCATTATGTCAAAAATTGTTTATTTTGACCTTAAAAGTTGACTTTTCGGTCAAAAGTTGACTTTTCGGTCAAAATTTGACAGATTTAGTCAATGAGTTGATCATTGGGTCAAAAATTAACCATTTTGACCAAAGTTGACTTTTTGGTCAAAAGTTGACCTATTTGGTCAATAGGTGGTCATTAGGTAAAAAATTGTCTATTTTGATCCAAATTGACTTTTTGGTCAAAATTTAACTTATTGGGCAATGGGTTTGTTATCGGGTCAATCATCGACCATTTTGTCCAAAGTTAACTTTTTCGTCGAAGATCGACTTATCGGGTCAATAAGTGGTCATTAATTCAAAAATCGATTATTTTGGTCATTAGGTCAAAAATTAATTATTTTGACCAAAATAAAATTTTTGGTCAAAAGTTGAGCTATTGGGTCAACGGAGAGGTCATTATGTCAGAAGTTGACCATTTTGACTAAAATTAACTTTTTTTGGTCAAAAGTTGACCTATTTTGGTCAAAAGTTGACTTATTGGTCAAAAGTTGACTTATCATTTGACCAAAGTTGACTTTTTGGTCAAAAGTTGACTTATTGGGTCAATTGGTAGTCATTCACTAAAAATCGACTATTTCGACCTAAATCGACTATTTGGTCAAAAGTTGACCTATTTGGTTAATGGTTTTGTCGTTGGGTTAAGGATCGAATATTTTGACCAAAGTTGACTTTTTGGTGAGAGATTAACTTATTGAGTGAATAATTGGTCATTAGATAAAAAATTAACTATTTTGACAAA